>LPNX010573314.1:2441-36121 GCA_001517045.1 Pseudotsuga menziesii
ACATGGCATTGATATGCTGGGTATTTGTTTTGAGCAATTATTTGTTTTGACATGAGTGCTAATCATCATCTTCTATTGTTGGTGTTTCGATTCATATTTTTGTTCAACTGTTTCCTTATATTTTTATAAACCCTTTTCTGAGCAGTGAAGGAAAGGTCTGATCATGGCGTTTGATTTCATCCCTCAGAGGAGTTGTCATCATTAATATAGGGCATGTTTATGTCTTTGAAGTCACAACTAAAATCCATGGCCATAAATAGAGGGTGCATCATCTTGCGAATTGTAATAGACAACATCTCCTATCACACTTTATTTTCCAGCGTTCTGTATTACACAGCTTTCACTCTCTGTCTATTAAATTGGCTTCCTCTTCGGTACTTCTAGATGCATCTATGATGCATTTGGACATTGTATTTGTCAAGTATTATTACTAGAGATGGATTGGTAACAAAGTCTGCTGTGGAAGTGGTTGATTAGATTTTACAATCTTGGTATAATATTAGTGTTTTTTGAAGTAGGTTTATACAATTGCATTGTGCGACTTCCCGAGTATTTGTCAGGGAACAGCTCGAGTTTTCCAGGTAATTTTTTTTTTTAAACTCGGGTTTTCCAAGTAATTTTTTTCAAAAAAAATTTTCACAAGCCGTCGCTTAAGCGACGGCTTCAGGCATTTTTTTTATTTTTAAAAATTGGAAAACCCATCGCTTAATCGACGGCTTCAGGCATTTTTTATTTTTAAAAATTGGAAAACCCGTCGCTGAAGCGACAGTTAATTATGTCTCTTTTCCGACGCCGAACCTTTATCTCCGTCGCTTAAGAGATGGTTCTTCATGTCACTTAACCGACGCTAGCATCTCACCGACGGTAAAATTTGGTGTCGCTTAACCGACGGATTAAGCAGATGTCGGATAACCGACGTCAAGTTTCCGACGCTTAAAACAAATCAAAGTGTCGTACATGCGACAGGGAAGTGTCGAAAATCTGACATTATGGTCGTCGGATTTTTGGTCGAAATGTAGTAGTGTATCCCTTCCTCTTTGCAGACAGAAGAGGAGGATCTCTTTGCATTTCCATCTTGGAAGGTTTCATCGTCATGCTTGCATGATATCCTTGATGGTTTTTTTGCTTCAGATGAAGTGATTCTTAAGGCCATGAATGGTCTTGAACAACCTTGGGAGGAGTTGCACCATCTACTTACATCGTCCTGGAGATCGAACGGTTTGAGTATGGTGAATTTAGGATGACCCTTAGCTAGAATTTTGGTTATCCCATGGTCCCATTACACACTGATCGTGTATATGCTGAAGGGAACATGGAAAATCTATCACCTACGATTCCTATTAACATTTTTTGGATTCCTAGAAAGATTGAAAATGTGTACATTGGGGAAAATTGTTCTCCTGAAGAAATGAAGATATACAACGATATTTTTCAAGAATTTTGTGATATTTTTTCTTGTTCATATGAATATATTCTAGGAATAGACCCTTGTTTTGTTGCAAATGAGATTAAAATGTATCTTGATGCTAAAACTATTCGATGTTTACGTGCGATGATCCCTCGTAATGCGTTTTCCATTAAGGATGAGATAGAAAAGTTACTCAAAGTTGGATTTATCTATCTATTCCCTTAACTTAATGGGTATCCAATCCCATTGTGGTATAGAAGAATAATGGAACCATCTGTGTATGCACGGAATTCAAAGACCTGAATAAGGCTTGTATGAAAGATAATTTCCCCACACCATTCATAGACCAGATTTTGGATGATTGTGGAGAGAGAGAAGTATTCTCATTTATGGATAGTTTCTCAGGGTATAATCATATTCAAATTAAACGTGAGGGCCAACATAAGAATGCTTTCATTTTTCCTTGGGGTATGTTTGCATACTGGAAGATTCCTTTCGGCCTTAAAAACATCAGAGATACCTTTAAGCGGGTTATGACCTTTGCTTTCCATGAGCTTAAGCATATTATTGAAGTTTATCTAGATGATTTCGATGCTTACTCTCATTTGAGAGTGGACCACCCAAATCATTTTCACTTGTTTTTTGAAATATGTCACCATTATCAAATCTAATTAAACCCTCAAAAGTGCATCTTTTATGTTAAAGTGGGTCATCTATTAGGGTTTATCATGTCCAAGCAAAGGATTAGGTTCGATCCTTTGAATGTTTAGGAAATACTATGGTTGTATCCCCCACACATGATTAGACATATTCAAAGTCTCCAAGGGATTGCTAACTTCTGATGGAGATTTGTCCTCATTTTTGCCAATTTGACTAAGGGTTTTATCCACCTTTTGAAGAAGGATACTCCTTTGATATGGGATGAGTGATCCCATGAATCATTATATGCACTTAAGAAATCCTTGGAATCATCCCCCATGCTTGGTCCACCTTAATATAGAAGTTATTTCCTATTATACCTGGTCACGTATCAAGAGACGATTAGGATGGATCTAGTTCAAGAGGATGACGAGCTTGAGGAGCATGTTATCTAGTATCTTAGATGGAGTCTCATTGATGTAGAACTTCAATATAGTCACATCGAGAATCTATGCTTAGCGACTATTCATGCATTATAGTTATTAACCCAAAAAATCCCTTAGTAAGCTCTACATGACCTACACCACCTAGAGAGATCCATTACACTACCTTCATTTGACCCCCACACCCTTGCAAAGGATCAAAAACATGAAAAGGGCTTAAAAATCCCTAAAAAGAGCCAAAATAGATCTCATAGGGGAAAAAACCTCCAAAAGGGGGCTAAAACCCCTCAAATGAGCTTAAAACCCCCAACGGAGCTAAGAATTTGGAGAAAGGGGCTTAAAGCCCAAAAAATGGGCTAAAGCCCTAACAAGGGGATTAAAATCCTAAAATCTCAAGAAAAAACTATAAATAGAGGGGTGGGGGTCACTCTCAAAACAATCCTTCTCTCCTTATCGGTATGTTTCCCGTGTGAGTGCCTTGAGACCCTTTGCCTCTCAAGCAATTTACCCTCCCTCTCCTCCATTGCTCCACAAGCCAAGCTTCCATCCCAAAGAGAGAGAGGTGCTTCCAAAGATAGGGCATGGTGGCCCATTTCCACCCAAACATAAGGTATAATTTTGTTTTGCGTCTTTTTAATTCTGGTTTTCTAACTTATTTTGTTTGCATGATTATTTGCTAATGATTTGCTGTAGGTTCTCCTTTGATTGCTTGCACCCATATTTTGTTTTCTAACCATTCCATGTAGGGTTTCATAGCTTGTCCCTAAACTTGTTTACAGTTTCTCTTCCAACCAATAGGAACCCTAATCTTCCATCCTATAGAGAGAAGGTAGTCATTTCTACATGTAGTCAGGGTTTTCCCTAAGCTACAGATTGGCGACCATACTGGGTCAATCCCATGGGATCCCTAGGATTTTTGTTTTTAATATTTTTCTCATTTAGTTTGATAGATATTTGCTTATTTAGGATGATAGTTCAATTTATTTCATTTTTGTTATTGTTTCGGCCACAGTACTAGTTATTGTTCGTTGTTGTTTGATTTGCAAATTGTTCAAGTATGCAAAAATGGTTGAATCGAATTTCTAAAAATTCACCTGTGTTAAGTCTCATTTTCTACCCAAACAGTCAATTCATTTGTGAATCAACCCATCGATAGGGGTAAAAGGGCCTGTTTTCAAACTGGGTTTTAAACTGTTTGAGGTAATTCCTCACAGTTTGATGACAATCTAGCTTGCAAAAACAGGTCCTCTATAGGTGCACAACCCATTTTTCTTTACTTTGTGTGAGCATTTTAACTTTTTGGGATTGACTATTTGCTTCTATTTGTACTGTCAGTGTGGCTTAGCTGCCTCTATCTAGCATTCTATTTTCATTTTCATACAATCTGTGTATATCAATGATAAATTTAATTGGTTAATGGTATAATGAATCTGTTTTAAGGCTTGAATAAATTATTGTAGGTTAAATTTCAGTTTTTAATAAGAATTGGAAATTAATAGCTTGCCTAGCCCTTCCTCCTCTACCCAGCCATCACCCTTCAAGTTATTCTGGGATAAGATGAAGGGTGAAGCTCATATAGTAATAGGAACTTCACTTGGGATTTTTCGATACCACTTAAAACGGGTGACTTGGAAGGTATAGTGGGCAGTAGGCCTAGGGGGGCTCACAACGTTCACATCCTCCTTCTTGACCGACCTTGCACTCGGAGAGTGACTTGAGGATATATGGATGGGATTAGTCCCATTGTGTTGACATCCCAACACTCTTTCCTGGTCAAAGAGGAATACAAGTGTAAGGCACTCACCTAGTAAGTCTACCATAGTTCATATTCATTTATGGCATGTTTTAAATTTTTTGTTCACAATTTACTAGTTTCATGACAACTTAGCCATGTTATAAGTTCTGTAATAAACTAGGAAATATTTGGGAAATATTCATAAAACATACAAGCAACCACCAAGTGAGTAATAGAAATACAATGGACATGCACACAACCATACCAAATAAGATAACCAAACTTAGTTCATGATGCTGAGCCAACCATTAAAATTTATTAATTTACACTAATTCAAACACTTGTGGTCTTTGAGGACATAAGTCCTTTACTACCTTAACCGTGAGAAGTACTTGGGCTCAGCCTAGAAACTCATTGGGAGGAGTACCATGGGAACCCCAAAGTAGCTAGATGCTTAGAGGAATTGCCAAGCGAAATGGGAAATGACCCCTACCGATTGACTAGCACTCATGTGAGGAAAAATCCAAGCGCCGTCTCCTGGAAGTCTTGGTGGTCGAGTGAACACCTAAAACCCAAGAGGAAGCCACTAAAACTGGGGTCCAGAATGTCACTACCACAAACCAAGTACCCAGACTTCAACTCCCTGGCCTTTATGTTCTTTCAATATTTCCAACTCCCCATCAGATATGATGAAGGAGTGCAAATCTTGCTATCTTTCCACCAAAATACTGCGACCCACATCACTGACCAAATCCATGAGTGGAGGCGATGTCGCATCTTGTGCAATATCAAGCTTGATGACATGATCTTCCTGGACTAGTTCTTGAAAACCTTACTGCCACCTAGAGCCAAGGATGTCGCCTCCGAATGTCCCCAAATAGAGGAAGAGGCAATATTGAAAGCCCAACAGTTTGACCTTATTTACACACAGTTGGGATACCTCTATACCATCATTCCAGATGCTCCCCATGCAAGCACCTCCTACTCGGATGCACAGGGGGGCATATCATGCCACAGATGGCATCATAGGCTCTGTTTCCCACCAAACACAACATCACGTGACACCACCCATGATGCTTCCACACCTGAGCATCACCCCTAGTGTTTCCTACATAAACCAATCTCCTGATTATTCAAGAATGATATCTCAATATGGAGCTACAACCTCCTATACACAACTTGTGCCACAGCAGCAGGCCCATGCACTTTCCTGGCCAACACAACAATATTCAGGATAGATGACCATATTTGTGGGATCGCCAGCCCCCCAAGTTTACTATGAACCACCATTACAAGTTACTCAAACCCCCGCCCCATCCCTGTCGGCACCTTTGGGAGAAGTGTTTTACAAGCAAAACCGTCCCAGCAAACCCGCCCCCAATAACCAACAAGGGAAGGGTAATAGAAATAGATCTAGGAACCAGGGAAACAACCAACTCCAAGGACTCGACGGCCAACAAACAAACCCTCCCAACAATGGAACCAATCCACCAGCTCAAAATGCCCAACATACTAACCCACCTCGACATGCTCTATTATGTACAAACCATCCATGCCAACTGTGCAATGTCTACGGGCACTACACTCATAGATGCCATTTCATGGAATGTGCCAAAAAATATCTCCAACATGAAGCTCAGCGGGGCACCAATGCGGTAGCCCAACCTAATCCAGCACCATCGGTCCCTCCACCCATGGTATAAACTGCACCTTTTCCCCTGACTGCTCCTGCTGTGCCCCCGCCTATAGAAACAGGCGTCCATCACCTACTAGTGATGAAAAATGAAGAGATCAACCAGCATACTAGGCAGAAGTAATATGGATCCACTACTAAAACCCCTAACACAATTGCAACATCCACATCCAACACTGCCAATGTTCCTCCTCCCCTTTCGCCCACCCTCGCAGGCACATGTCTCCCCTTTAGGCGCCTTGCGAACAACACTACTACAAGGGCCATAGTTAACTATAGTATCGTTGATGACTTGGCCCAATCACCTACGACCATTTCGGCTCTTGAAGTACTCAAAATGTTCCCAACAGAGCGGAAAGCCTTGCTAGCCGCCCTTGGTGTCATAGACCCCTCTGACTCCAGATTAATCACATTTCATTTGGATTAAGGAGAACCAAGAATGCCATCTACCATCACCTTCCAGATCCCAGTGTCAATTCAGAATTTGGTTGTGCATCGGTGCATCATTGATGAGGGGGCATCCAGTTGCATCATGTCAACCTTGGTTTGGAAGAAACTCAGGTCCCCCATCTTGGAGACGTCGACCACCACGTTGCATGCCTATGATGGCCATCCCACCAGAGCCCAAGGCATCCTCCCACATGTCCTCATCTCTTTAGGCAGGAAGATCCTCTTAATTGACATAGAAGTCATCAATGCTCAATTATACTACAACCTTCTTCTAGGATGTAGCTATATGTACATGATGTGAGCTATGGCATCTACCATCTTCTGCCAAATGATGTTCCCTCATGATGGGAAAATATGACTATCGACTAGTTGAATTACCATGATCCACAAGCACCAACAACACCAACTAACGTTATTCCCAGTATCAACACAATAGCCGATAGCACCACCACCACCATCATCCTAAATGTAGGCCCAGGGTTGTTTACTGACACCTCTATGACAGCTTCCTCCCCCTTAGTATCATCACCATATTTTCCAAGTGATACTACAGATTTGCGCATGCTGTCATCCAGCACTACTGCACCACAACCCCATTCGTAGCTGCAACCACCAACACATCCCCAAACATACTCATTGGGGCACTACTTGGGTTCCTCCCCAGTCCACAAAATTCCCTTCCTATTTCCTCCACCTGGCATCATGAGTAAGCCAGTAATGGACACCTTAAACTTACCCAACTTCACATTGTGGATTCCCATATGGTACCTCAATCCACCAGCCCAACCTTCGACACCCCAAGTCGTGTTAACCCCTGTTCAACCCATTACAGTCGAATCATGTCCCCCTCCTGGCCCACAAAAACCACCTTCTGCTCCTGTACCAGCCC
Source organism: Pseudotsuga menziesii (assembly GCA_001517045.1). NCBI lineage: Eukaryota > Viridiplantae > Streptophyta > Pinopsida > Pinales > Pinaceae > Pseudotsuga > Pseudotsuga menziesii. Next base: position 9,699 of record LPNX010573314.1, read on the forward strand.
TGAATCATCCAAAGAGGGCTAGGGGAGAAAGCACCAAAGTGTCAGCCACTGAATATCAACCGACTCCACCTTGTGCTGTGTGCGACATACATGGTCATGCAACACAAAATTGTCCCAAAATTCCCATCCTCCGCACACACTTAGATGCCATGGACACAATGGAGAACAACCCTGTGGTTGTCCTCTAGAGTGGGCCAATAGTAAAAAACAAGTCTGTGAGGACAAACCATGCATGCACCCTTTGTAGATTGTATGGACACTATTCTCACCACTGCTAGGACTTGGTCAAGTTTCGGGCTGCCCTTAGCAAACTTCGAAAACATTCCCTCGAATTTGAAGTCACTTCCATTAAGGAGATCCACCCTTCGGTTTCTTCCTCAACCACCATAACCATTTACATGATCTCTAACTCCAGTAGTCCCTCTATCTCGTCTCCCATGGAAGATCCACCCAATCTATCTTAGCACCACTATCAGGATGATGGAGAGATCTGTAAAACCACCACCGGTTTTACCCCATTTCCTTTCAACCATGGTGTGGAATCGGTTCTTCCCATCGAAGGCCAGATTTTGTCACCCCGCCTTGCCAATGACCTTTTTCTTGGCAAGGGGGTACATTTCTTTGCTGACTCAGACAGTCGGCTATTGAAGAATCCCTGCAATGGGCTCCACCTCAAGAGATCTAATGCATGATACCACCACCACGAGTCACTTATAGCGTTGTTTTTATTTTTTGTTTTGCAGCATTTTTACCATGATTTGATGACCCCCTCTAGTCGTTGTTCAAATTCCAGTCTTAGTGAGTCCATTCTAGAACTTCATTGCATCATCTACACATGAGCAAGTAGATATTATCTCTGCCCCTGTGCCATTGCGAGACCACTAGACAATGTGGTCCCTTATTTGCACATGCACATAGTATGTTGCATGTATGATCTAGATACCACCATGCTAGCATACTGTCAGGTCCCCAGACCTGCCCTGAAGATTGAGGCTTCTTCGTATCTCCTGAGTTGCACTACTCTCCCGAGTTGAGAAATGAACTTTGGACTGCCTCCCTCCCTGCTGATTCCTTGGGACATTGCCCACAGTCACGTCAGTTTGTTTGTCACCATCTGAATCACACGTGTATGTTGAGCTACCTCTGTACCCATAGGACTCCGTTTGGTCTAGCTTTTCCCCATGCACCATTGCACTAGGGTTAGCACCATTAGTTGTTATTCAAAGTCATCCAAAGTCTATTGGACACACCCATCACACCTCTAGGTTTGGTTTCCCATCCTCTATCTTTTGATGAGACCATTGTCTCATGTTTAATAATCAATTTTTTGGACCTATCCTTGGAGGTCACCTTGATTTGCGTAACTCCATGTAAGTATTCCTCTACATGTTTTGGCATGTTAACGAGCCATCTGCTCCATCCATACTGCAGACATTATCCCGCAAGGAGGCACCATTAATGCCCCTTGCTTGACCATTTCTTGGGGCCACTTCTCGAAAGTTACCTCGATTTACATTCCCCTTTATTTTCATACAAATGTCTCCAGACTTGTACTTAGATCATAGTCTAGTCTAGTCTATCCACCGCAACTCACGTGGGTTCTAGACCATTTCCCGAAATACAAATCATTTTGTATGCATTTGGCATATAACTTCCACCAGACTTGTACTTGTTACAATATCATACCACCCTATAATTTGAATGCTTAATATAATAGTCCAATCCATCCCCCCAAAGTTGGTACAGATCGGTCACTCGAGACTCTTCTGACCTCTACCCAAGAGCCTCCTCGGTCTCCATGCCTCTGCCACACCAATTCATGTGCCTTTGTTGTGATCCATCCCACGCATGTATTGGTATGTTTAAGAGCCACCTGCTCCATCAATATTTCCTAGATGACATTTGGACCTCTTTCCATTGTCCCAAAAATGGGGGCACCACTAGTCCCCCCCCCCCTGATCAGTTGACCACACTGGATTTTTCGTTAAGCTCTTTTTTTACTCCTAAAAGAATGAAAATATCGCAGATCGTAGAGGCTTCCTTTCTCACTTGTTAAAGTATAAGAAAGGTTTTTTACATCGTCTCATTTATATCCTTTCGTAGACTATGTAGACTACCATCTGAAAAGGACCACCTTGGAACATTCAAACCAAGATCGTTCCCCTTTGCATCCTTTTATTCTTTCTCGGGTAGAGGGGTCGAACTTTACGAAAAATCTCACCATGGGTTGTCGTTAAGCTCTTTTCCATCCTTCTCATCAAGAAAAGATTGCCGAGCAAACTTGGTTTCATTCATGCTTGTAGAAGTATCTGAATGACCGTCGAGTTACTACAGGTTTAACCTTTTCTGTCCTAATTGGATTACCAATGGTAAAGAAGTATCCCATCCCACAAAGGATGGGAAAGCTCTCTTATGTACACTTTTAACCTTTTTCGATCACAGGAAACTATTAATGAAAAAGAGACCTCACTAGAGTCTTATTCATGATTTCACACTCTCTAAAATTGAAAGCACCATGATTTTACACTCTCTAAAATCCATGAGATCATACCAAAATGGTGTCTTTAGACACCACCCCATATATAACAGTTTGGAAACATTCCCACTTTGGATTTCCTTTGTTCAAAGTTCTCTGCGATGTGTCTTCCTTGGATTCCAGCTTTAATACAAAAAGTGTCTACCTCCCCCAAGTATTTCCCATCTGCAGTTACATTCCTGGTATTACAAATACGATCTCTTTCCTATGAGTCAGTTTCATTTGTTGCCTCGTCCGCCCTGCCATTATACTCTGAACAAAGGAAGTTTGAGTCCCCCATGATTCCCTACCTCTATTCCACCTCCCCCCCCCATTCCGTGGGTCAGTCCTCAGATTGTCTCACATATTTTGGTTATCTCCCTCATGCTTATGGTCAAGGAAACACCATTTCCTTGGCTAGTTGTAGGTCTCCCTTTGTCGATGACAACACACATATTCCATAGGATAGAACCAGAGGTCCCCATATCCCAGTTTCATTAACTTAATTGATGAGTTCCTTGGACCACTTGAGAGGAGTCCTTAGTGCCTCTCGAGATGGTTGTGTCTCACGTGCTCAAATATAGCTACATCATCGCACCATTGAGATTTGTGCAGGGTATTGGTCAGTGCAGTATTTGGTCGAAGACCCCAGTTGTCACCTGACTCTAGAACTTTGGTGAGTCTATTATGGGACCCAGATAGGTTCATGTCCCTTGTGATTTTTTGGTTACACTGGAGATAGTGTTCAGAAGCCCCAGCAATGCTTCTATATAGATTCATGATTGATCGAGCATAGTGTACCACAGACACTTTAACTCTCCACCAGTAAGTCCCCACAATTATGTACCGTCCCAAATTCAGCAGGTCATTAGTTATGAAGATATATCATTCCATGAGAATTTCATGGGTTCAATGTATCAGTTCTTCATATTAGTATTGTACTCAGCCTCTAATAGAGGAAACCATTATGTAACACTAGTTGTACATGATCGTCTCTTTTATTATAGAGCTTAGATCACATTATTGTTTTGACATCGTTATGAGCATGGGAATTTCCTCCTCATCCATATACATGTCACACTTTATTAGTATCTCACCCATTGATGGGAACCATATTAATACAAAAAACAAAATCCACCATGCCCTAGCCCAGGAAGCACCACCTCTCCCCAAAAAATCATATGATGTTTGTCGGCCATACGATGAGCTCATTCCCTCACACATCAGGGGGCAATATGTTAACCCAAAAAATCCCTCAGTAAGCTCTACATGACCTACACCACCTAAATACATCCGTTACACTACCCTCATTTGACCCCCACACTCTTGCAAAGCGTCAAAAACATGAAAAGGGCTTTAAAATCCCTAAAAAGAGCCAAAATAGCTCTCATAGAGGCTAAAACCTCCAAAAAAGAGCTAAAACCCCGCAAAGGAGCTTAAAACCCCCAAAGGAGCTTAAAACCCCCAAAGGAGCTAAGAATTGGGCGAAAGGGACTTAAATCCCCAAAAAGGGGATAAATCTCTAACCAGGGGCTAAAACCCTAAAATATCAAGAAAAAACTATAAGTAGAGGGTTGGGGGTCACTCTCAAAACACTCCTTCTCTCCCTATCGTTATGCTACCTGTGTGAGTACCTTGAGACCCTTTGCCTCTCAAGCCATTCACCCTCCCTCTCCTCCATTGCTACACAAGCCAAGCTTCCATCCCAAAGAGAGAAAGGTGCTTCCAAAACTAGGGAATGGTGGCCCATTTCCACCCAAATAGAAGGTATAATTTTGTTTTGTGTCATTTCAATTATGGTTTTCTAACTTATTTTGTTTGCAGGTTTGTTTGCTAATGATTTGCTACAGGTTCTCCTTTGATTACTTGCACCCATATTTTGTTTTCTAACCATTCCATGCAGGGTTTCATAGCTTGGCCCTAAACTTGTTTGTAGGTTCTCTTCCAATGAACAGGAACCCTACCCTTCCATCCTATAGATGGAAGGTAGCTGTGTCTGCACGTAGCCAAGGTTTTCCCTGAGCTACAATAGTGGTTCATACATTACATACTACTTCGCCAGAATACGGTCATAGCTCATATCATTCTGTTTCAGTTTGTATTGACTAAGTGAATGATGGGGGGGAAATACAATAAATGGATTGCTATTTTGCAAGAATTCGACCGTGAGTTTGTTTCAGCAAGGTCGAAGAAGTCATTATTTTTTGTTAAGATCATGTCAGATATCCCTACTATGGATGAAGATGCGATCCATGAGGTTTTTTGTGGATGAGCATATCTTCCTCATTTCGACCGCGAACCCTTGGTATGGTGACATCATCATCTATCTTTAGACTTTGAGGGTGCCTCCTCACCTCTCGTGGGATGAACATCGATGTTTACGACATAATGCTAAGAACTACCTTATTATCAGTGACACATTATATATTCGAGGGTGGATTCCATTTTGCATCGGTGTTTGACCTATGATGAGGATGAGACTATGATGAATGATTGCCACAGTGGGGCATGTGGTGGTCATTTATCTGGGATTTTCTACAACTCAAAATATCCTTAGTGTGGGTTATTATTGGTCTTTGATTTTTAAATATTGCGTTAATGTGATCAAGAGGTGCCACCCTTGCCAGGTGTTTCACAGAATGTGTGTTCACATCGTGCCTTGTTACATCCTATTATGATCGTTGGTCCCTTCACCAAGCGGGGGGTGGACTTTATGGATTGAAACCCAGATTCAGCTGGGGGGAACCATCACATTATAGTGGTCATGGATATTTCATGAAATGGGTAGAGGCTATGCTTACTATTAAATTTGATTGTGAGACGGCTGCTCATTTCATATTCAGTCAAATCATCACTTGGTTCAGGATCCCGAAAGAGATTGTCACTGACCATGGAAGATACTTTCAAAACAAGATGATGGACGAGTTAGGTTTGAAACCTGGGTATAGGAAAGAGTAACCTTCTTCTTATTACCATCAAGCGAATGGTTAGGTTGAAGCAGTAAATAAATCCCATGAGGCCATTCTACAAAGAGTTGTTACACAAAGCAAAGCCAACTGGCACAGTATGTTGTGCCTTGATTTTTGCGTTTACTAAGCCACAGTTAATACTGTGACAATATTTTCTCCATATCAACATTTACATGGGGTGGAGTTGGTTTTACTGGCTGAATACAAAATTTCCTCATTGAAACTAGCCATAGAGACTTTACCAAAAACTTCTGAATTGAAAGAGAGTTTGATCCACTTAAAGCACCTTGATGAGAAATGTTGGGATGCCATAGTGGCTCTAGAGATTAATAAGTGGTGTGTTAAGGCTTTGTATGATAAGTTTTTCTATCCTCTTAGATTTAATGAAGGTGACTTGGTCCTCTTGTATGACCAAGATAGCGAACTATAAGGGGTGGGTAAGTTTAACCCCATGCGGTATGGGCCTTACATGGTGAAACATGTATTAGAGAAAGGTGCCTATGAGCTAGAATATTATGAATGAACTGTGTTGGTGGAGCCTAGATATGGGCTCTATCTCAAAAAATATTATGCCTAAATCTTAGTCGAGGATGATATCTTGTATATTATTTAATAATTTGCATATTTTTCTTTCTGGTGCCCTTGTAGTTGTATCAGTCTATTGACATGATTCCCCTTGTTGTGACAAATGTAAATGGAGTCCTCGATATACTTAGGATTCGCTAATGGTGTCTACTGCCATACCCAGAACTTAGCTTCGACTTATTCGGTCATCTATGCACCTGAGGTTCATGTGCATTGTAGTGTGTTCAGGAGGTGTGTGTCTTCGACCATCATCCAACAATGTTGTTGAATATAGCACCGTGATTGAACTATTACATGGTGCCATTTTCAATGGTATCCAAACTCTTGAGGTATGCCTTGACTCACAGTTTCTTATGTCACAGTTAAATTTTTTGTACCGTATCAAGGATCCTACTTTATTATGAAGGTTCTTACAGGTAATATTGTTGGAACGACAATTTTACTACATAGCATACATTCATATAACTATACTTTACAATCATGTTTTTTATTCTTATGCAAATTACATTTTAGACTAGAATTTGTCACATCAATATTGAAGCATAAACATTCCATTCACATTTAAACACACATGTAAATACATCAAGCTTATCACTCTAAGTTTTTTATTTCCGAATATTGTCCAAATTTGTGTCACAGTACAAAATTTCAAGATACAAAAACGTGGCTTCAAGCCATCAAAAAGTACACGGTTGATACAAAAAAAAATCTAGGCATCTATACCTGTGGGCTTGGGTGATGATCATGATAAAAAACAACTGCATTGAACAACCATTGGAATAGTCTAACCCACGGATGGGGTACCCCTACTACGTGTCTTTGGATAGCCTCAGGAAAGTCCTTGACTTGCACCATGGGTACCCTGTGTTTCAATCTGAAGAAGTTTTTGTGTATGTTTTGGAGCATCCGCTCTACATATGCATCGATTATCTCATCCCCTCGTTCCTCCACCAATGTTAGGGGAAGCCATCCGGCCATCTTGGACCCACGTATTCACACACATGAACAATGTCAGTATGTGATACCATCCTAAACATGTTTTTTATTTCCTTATATATAAAAAATACAAAAAAATCAAATAATTCAAAACACACTTGGTATTTTTCCCTATATCACCATACGCATTCCCCGGTTGTAGTGGCATCTTCAGGTCTCCATGGAAGTCGATCCCTGCATAGGGATAGTCTCCCAAGACCACTATCTGGCATCGCCACCAATCGTAGAAGTTTGGTGGGAAAGGACTAGGTGTTCGACCTCCCCCTAACCATTGCATCACCTCTGCCCAATGGGTTTGGGCTAGATCTCGTAGACTATGTGGAGGAACCTGGAATGTAGGGTTGAGGCATGGTTCCCTCTCAAAGAATAAAGTGCTAAGTATGCTAGCGAACCTGAAGTTATTTATCCTTCCCAACTTGCATTATGTTAGCTATTATTTCATAGTGCTCAACAATGACGTGCCCTATTCATATACTATAAGTCTCATACAGTTTACTGAATATAACATAAGAGGATTAGAATCCTGATAGAGTGAGGCCAAACATGCTATCCTGTCTAGTAACAGAACTATAACCTTGAGACTACAGCTTTTGATGGAGTTCACCAGAACCAGACTTCCGATCTTCTTGGTATACTAAAGGAAATATATGGCTATATAATCCTCGATGGTGATCCCTCCACTCTCTCAACGAACTAGTAATTTTACTACCTCTCCTCAGTGGGATAGTCCAGTAATTAAGTAGATATCCTCTACTTCTAGTCTCAGTGGCATAACATCTAGCTAAAAATCCTCTATGTCTGGGTCCCAATAGTCAACAAACATATGAAGAATTCTTGGTTGGGACCTCAAAGCCCCAAGCTTCAAAAAATTGTACAATCCACATATTTTTAAATCTTGTTGAGTATTTATGTCTCGATGGACTTCTCTATCCTCATCCTCATGCTCATGCTCCCTCCATTCCAACACCATCCTGCAAAAACATTCATTCTTTGTGATAATTTTCTATTGACTTGGTCATGGCTCACCCTATACATGACTTTTCTTGGTAATAGTAGTATATGTATGGGGGAAGGATGTTCTTTTCCCACGTACATCAATCCCTATACACAACCCGATATTTTATGACCTGCATGGGCGAGGATACCCATTTATGGTTTCTCTAAGCTTAAAAATGCACCATGAAAACTTAAAATAAATGAATGGAATAGATGATGAATGAGATGAGGAACCACCTGGTCCTAATGGCTCATGATTTCGTTGATTCTAGCTCTTGGAACCAATGTTTGAAATTTGTATTCCAAATGGTGATGCACTATTTTTGGTAAAAAAAATGGTATGGTAAAAATGTTAATTTTTACTGTTTATCAAATTTCTTTTTAAAGTTTTACCCACCTATCGAATAGTTTGGACTTTTATTAACTCTTTTGAGTTTTTGGCCTAATATTGTTGTGTAGGGACTCATTTTGGGTGCACTTTTACCGAGGTTTTGACCCATTTGTGCCCGTAATATGTATAACATTGAGTTGGCATATATGATAGGATCACTTTTCCATATGCATCATGCATTGTCCTATGACCAAGACGCCTTAACTTTAGGTATGAACCCACTTTGTGATGTTACAAAACCTTCACACTACTACTAGAAGTAGTGTTACCTAAGTGGTAGATATTTCCTACTCATGGGTTCCCTAGATAGATCTCACTTTTCCATTTGGTACCCATGCTGAGAATCCTCCCTTAGGTATGGGAGTCCCTTTTAGTTCCACCATGTATTTCAGCAAGAACCTCATATTATTTCTTGAACTTTATGGTGGCCACCTCCCACAAGGACTCCTGTTTATACCAAGTTGTAATTGCATTTCATGCATTTTCTTGTCTTATTGAGCTTTATGTCGGTTCCCTGCTTCAATTTTATAAGCCATATATCTTGAGCTTGTCTCAATCCTAGCAAAGCAGAGATTTTTGTATATCTTTTGTAGCATGATTATCCCATACCCAGAGGAGACATCCCCTCGAGTGTCCTTATCCTCCACATGCTTCTTTGCATTGAGCATAAGTATATTCCACTTCATGGCACTAGTTTTCTTTCCTATGACAATCTCATTCCTTAGTTATCTTGTATTTACATGTCAGCCAATTATTGGATCGTTCACATTTGATTCATCTGAGTTCTTCCAAATTATCCAGCATTGTTGTTTACCTCATGTTGGTTGATGGGGGATGTCTTAATTCCCTCCTTCCAACAGATTCCATTCCATTGACTTCATATCATTTATTCTAGATTATGGATCAAGAGTCCATTGAGTTCCTTGAGACTTGTAGTCATCAGTGGTAGGTTCTCTCACCATCGATATATTTGGGAATACATTAATGTCCTTTGATCGATGAACTCTCTCAAGTGCTCGACATCAACACATCTATTCACACTTGTTTGATTGCACTCTATACCTTGATTCATATTATCACTATTGGTTGGATATCTAGCATCTATTAATTGTATACATCAATGACCAGTAATTAGACGATGGTCCATCATGTTCAACCTTGAGACCTTTATTCGCGTGATGGGACATGTACTAGTGGGGATGTGTGTTGAAGACCTCTAAGATTGATGGAATCTCATATATGCTACCTCCTTGATCGTTCCAGTATCTATAAGATATTAGTTCTCATGACCAGATTCCATTGTACCATGAGACGTCTTCATTTAATATGGAGACCTTGTTTCACTGTATATTGTACATGGTGATGACCACGTATGACATGTGTCTACTATGCCTATTCATGGCCATTATACTATTATGTATCTAGGGACTGTTACACTTCATATTTGCAGTCACATGCAGAGATCTATAATTTGTATTGTACTGATGAGTGGATGGTTTTTCTACCCGGGTCTTCATTACTCCACTTCTGGGACTACTATAATACATTTATTCCATCATGTTCCCTTTTATCCTCACGCATTAGAGGGAATATGTTAAAAATTATTTTTCCACACTTGGTATATCATGTTTTTTATGTCCTATCATTGTCCCTATGTAGACTCTTTGTACCCCCTTTGCTCAATATTACTTTGATGCTCTAGAAAATCCCCTTAGAAAGTCATTTTTATGGGTATACGGGTGTCACTAGCTTACACCTCACATGTACATGTAACTTGCTCCATTCTGACCCACACACATTGAGAAATGTGCTCAAAAAATAAATATTTGGAGTTTTCCCTCATGATGAAGTAACAAATAACTTGACTCTTGCTCTTCCATATGCCTGGAAACGCTCCGAATTGACCCTTCACTTCTCATTAAGGGGCTATATATTGTGATACCTGGAAGCATTGAAGGAGGAGTACTTGTGAGAGCAAAGAAATTATAGTGGATGTGTTCCCCACTATTGCATACTTTAGTGTGCATCCCTTTTTCCTGGGAGAAGCCATTGGTGCTCTTTTTAAAGATTACCTTTTTCTTGTGAACTTGCCTTGATATGGAGGATTGAAGTGGTGGATGACTCGGTTTCTCGATTTCAACGAGGTGTCAACAGAGGTTGTCATTTGTATCTCTGTTTACATTTAATATAAATATCCATTTCTCCTCCATTATATGTGTAACTATGAATATTTGTATCCATGGATGTAATTGCTTTTATTATATATTGGATTTGTATATGCTAGAGTAGGTTCTAACGCTTCATATCTATCATGCTTGTGTATTTCATTGGTGTTGAGGATGAAATGTAGGTACAAGTGTGATTGAAAGATTAGTGGGTATCTTCTATGAACGTTTGGAATAACATATGTTTCGCATCCCTTAATTGTTAGTTTTGTTTATATCTTTAGCATATTGGAAATGGATTGATTTCTAGTGTCATATTGTCTGTTGTGGTCCACCCCAAGGCATAGGAAGTTTTCTTCGTAACATGTATAGTAATGATATTTACAATGCATATCACCTTATTAAAGAACATGTTCATTACAACTAAACCTACATGGCTAGAATCTCATCATATAAATCAACTCCTATAAATTATACATGTCTTGTTACATTTCAGTTCAAAGATAAAATCAAGGTCTTCCAAAAATATTTTTTATAGGGATAGATAGAAGATTATTCATTGATATTGGACTTCTCGTCATATGGAATATTTGAGAGTAGATCTTAGATTTTCTCCTAAGAGTCATTGAATTTACAAATTAACCCATTGCTATTGAAGCATTATGTTTGGTCTATTTCATTTGGATCTATTGGGATAATCATGGTTGATGCTTCTGTCACCATGATGATTCTAAAATGAGGATTGACTATGTACAAAATTGCCTCATTTTGGTCACCTTTAGTAAGGAATATTTAAATAGTCTATTCTCTCCATTAGAGGATTTGTTTCAAGTTGGGATGCATTAATCCCCAACACAATCAAAGCAATGGATGCAAATTGTTAGCCTTTGTCAAACAATGTCAACATATTCTAACCACAGTAAGAATTCTCTATGACATGAGGTAGAGCTAATGCCTTAGAGGGAGGAACCAAATCTATCAAAGGTTAAGGCATATCAAGTTCCTAGGCCTTTGAATGGAGAGATTGTTTTTCTAAATTTAGTCTACTTGGAAGGAATAATAGCATTGACATGTAGAGAAGAAATAATAGGTGATGAATCTAAATAAATCAAGGGCAACGTCATGGAGTTTACTAAGGGTAGGGACTGTGATGAGATGAAGAGACCCTCTTGGGTAGAGCTTAGGGTCATTGAATAAGACCATCCACATAGGGTGATGAAAGGTTGAAACTCTATACAATTTATCATTAACACCATATTACATACACAAATAGAGGGATACCACTTTGATTAGCAATATGTATGGTAGTAAATATTTCAAATTTCTTTGTATATTATCAATAAAAAAATAGATGGCCTTATGAAATATACAATTAATTACAGGTTTATATTTTCATAAAATGCATGACATATACATACAAAACACATTAATAATAATAATAATAATAATAATATAAACAAATTTTCAAAGCTAAACTTTTAATACTCTATCTTTACACCTTTACCATTATTTCTAAATTGAATCATTAGATTGGAAGACATATTTCTAGGGAGAAAGTGACTCTTTCTCCCATAAAAATAAAAATAATAGCATAGTTGAACCTAGGGATGTGTATGCCTGTTTCATTAAAAAAAAAAAAAAAAAAAAAATTAGGGTTTGTATAACTCAAATTACATAAAATAAAATAAAAATGCATGCATGAATGTGTTCATATAGTATAGTTGAGCCAAGTGGGATGGAATTGTTCTTACATTGTGACAGATTGGTATAAGTGTGCCGTAAAAATAATAATAATAATAATAATAATAATAAAATAAAATAAAAAGTAGGCTTTGTAGAATTTAAGTTAGATAAAATAAAATAAGAATGCATGCATCAATTTGTTGTTAAAGTATAATAATAATAATAATAATAATAATAATAATAATATAATTTTAAGGTAACTGCCAAGCTAGACACCAATTGGTGTGTGAGACCCCTTTATTTGTGGGACCAAAGACCCTCTTCTATGCAGTGATTTAACTGCTAAAGTCTAGAGAGGTGTATATACGCGTGCATACCTTATCCCCTTTGGATTTGAACCTGTGATCTCCTAAGTAGGACTACTTGGAGAGAAGTAAATGTATGCCTCTCCTACAAAAAATAAAATAAAAATTAGGCTTTGTATAACCAAGTTATATAGTTATATACTAATCTATTATTAAATTATTAATTCAAATTAAAGAATGGTCTATTATTAAAGTAACATATATCCATAAGGTATGATTTTTTTAATGACATTTTATTTGGTTTACATTTTATTATGAGTGGCTATAAATTATAAATTTTGTAATTATTTTTAATACATAACCATTTATAATGTGTAACTTTACACACCTACCTATTCTTAGTACTGTAAAGACCTCACTACTCCCAATACAATAAATTAAAAAAATATATTTCCAAACATTGACAACCAACTTAACCCCAATTTCTAACCCGCACACTTAGGGGGCCACATAAACTGAACCTCAGCAACTCGCTCAAAAATAAAACAAACTTCTGGCCCACTTAACCGAGTCGAATGTTGACATTTATGGTATATAAATACCATTTCCCTTAACCCTAAAAATCATTTGTATTATCTGTATACCAAGAGCAGAGATTTCTTCGTTTCATATTTGGATTCTGCTATCAGTCCGGCTGCGTTGTGGTTTTCTTTGAACGTCTTTAGTCGCTGTGAAGCAATCGCCCTTTTTTCATTGGTATCAACACTGCGTTTGAGTCGGCAACTGTATCCTCGGTTCATCCACTTTTATTCTCTGTCACAATGGATTCTGTTATCGACTCTACAAAGAGGGCTAGAAAGAGGACTGCCGGCGGTTCGAAACCTCCAAATCTAGCTCTAGAGGAGACTCATATAAACTCTAGAAAGAGGGCTGCTGACAGTTCAGAACCTCCAAATCTAGCTCTAGAGGAGACTGATACCCAGTCCCGTGCGACCCTTAGGTTTCGCGGGGTCACAAAGTAAGATATTTCTAACCATGTCGTGTTTGTTAGTTTCACTACATTATATCTTTTCTATTTTTTAAGGTGTTTTAATGCCCATTGTTGCAGACATAAAAATACTCACAGATACGAAGCCCATCTATCGGACCGGACCTCGACAAATCAGCATGAACAAAAAAGTCGCAAACAAAGTTCGTGTCAATTTTCTTGTTAAGACTTTCATGGCAGTTGGATATTTTGACTTTCTTTAACCCTTTCATTTTACATAAGTTGTCTTTACTTTGATAGTATATTCCTTTCCATTTAGAGAAGTTAGACTGTGAACTATAACACTGCTACATTTGTGTTTTGGTTTTTTTTAATACTTGTGAAATTGACCATATGTCTTTTGCACATGTACCATTTGGGCTTTCGAAATGGCGTCCAATTTCACAGTTTATTTGGGTGAGTAATATTTTCCGCTATCAATGAAAAAACTTTGTATTTTGTAGGACGATTATGGAACACACAATGTGAATCAAGCTTTGTACTCATGATTATATTTACTGTATCAGGGGGATATGATTCAGCAGAAAAGGCAGCTAGAGCGTATGATCTTGCAGTGCTCAAATATTGGGGTTCATCTGCCCAAACAAATTTTCAAGTATGACTTCCTGGATTTCATTGTATTCAATATGCTTCATACTTCGATATGAAATTTAAAATTTAAGAGTTTGAATATAAGGATAGAATAGCAGCAGTTGCAACCAAGGCTAATATGGTGGTTCTTTACAGCCGACAGATTATGAAAAGGAGATCAAAGAAATGGAAAGTATGACTATGGAAGAAGTATTGGGAAAGATAAGGAGGTAACGACAGCATTACATCATTGAATTTTGATCAAACTTCTAATGCATAATTGAAATGCAAACAGGGTTTAAAATTTCTAAGTTTTTTTCATGTCTTTGTTACAGAACAAGCACCGCATTCTCGGCCAGAGGCATCTCCAAGTACCGTGGAGTTAGCAAGTATATCAGAAAACTATTAAAGCTATAATTATATAATTAATGATGTATTGCAAGGGATTAAATAGATTAACTGTTAAAGCTATAATTATATCATCATGTATTGCAAGGAATTAAATAGATTAACTTATTGAATATGGCCATTGAATTACTTTAACAAAGCTTTCATGCCAAACTATAACTGATGCATTCTAAAAAAATGTGTTAGTAAAAATTTCATAGTATCGTATGCTACATTTTATATTCGTGAATGTAATATCTAATAATTTTGTTGATGCTTGTATCTTATCAGAAGACCAAAAGGAAACTGGCAAGCGCGGATAGGAAGTGTTGCGGGCAATAAAGAAATGTATTTGGGGACTTTTGGTAAGTGATTTATATTTTAATTAAATCTACTAGTGGTGTCGAATATATCGTCATTTTGGACAGTGGTATAGAAATGTTGGACTAACTGAGCATTGTGGGTATTGGTTTTGATAGATACAGAGGAAGAGGCAGCTGCAGCCTACGATATTGCTGCAATTAAATACAGGGGGCGCAACACTTTGACAAATTTCGATATCAATAATTATGACGTCGAAAACATATGTGCAGAATCATCTGGTCCCACTGGAAATCATCCAAAACGTCTCAAGCAAGCTGAGGCCTCTTCTACTACTGTCTCTGTAGAGCCGGATCAAGATCTACCTGAAAGTCAAGATCAAGAAAGGTCTCAAGTCTTAGTAGATCAAGAAAGGTCTGAAGTCTTAGTAGATCGGTCTGATATTTCTCTTCTGCCAAATGAGAGAATGGTATCAAGCTCAAGCTCAGTTGGTGGAATCGGAGGAAACGGGTTTGTTGATGGCTTTGTGTGCGTAGTTGAACCCTCTACAGGTGCACAATATTACATGCCCCGGACTGTGGTAATACCTGTGTTAGACTACCATTCTGTAAACCCACCTCGATTTATTAGAATACCAAATCCATTGCTGCAAAATATTCACATTCCCAAGTCAGAGCACTCAGATCAGAATGTGAGGTGATGAAAGCATCAGAGCACTCAGAACGCTCGTCATATTTTCCTCAAATGACCTCTCGCCTTGTTTTTATTACATCGTTATTTGCTCCAGTCCACTAGAGGCTTCACGCTTTGTACTGTTTTTGTTATGGAGTTTACGTGTTATGGAGGCTTCATGCTCAAGTTTCTTTTCTTGTTGCTTCAAGTTTGAAGATTTTTCTAAGACAAGCCTTCTAGGTTTTTTATCTTTTATTTTGCTTTGGCAATAATTTTTTTTTATATTTTGTTGGCACACATCCATGTCTATGACTTTCATTTTATGTTTCTTAGGAATGAAAGTATATGATTTTTTAGAATTATCCTGTACCCTCATATATCAATTAGGTTGATACCTTATGTTGAAGTTATCATTATTTTTATAAAAAGTAATTTTGATCTATTTTAATTTAGTAAATATTATTTTAATTTATTATTCAAAGGTTTTCCAAAATCATTCAATTGATAGGGACATGAATCTATCGAGACGACAAGTGAAATTGAAATATTGGAAATCAACACTATTGTTTCATGTGACGAAGCAGTCAACAAATGAAAAATCCTTAATTTGGTGTAGTAAGTTAATTTTCACCTCTTATAATAATGAAAACTAATAATAAAAAGATCTAGTGGTTTATTTCGCCTATAACACATGAACCCATAAAATATTATCTTGTTTTGTTTTTTACTCATTGGATATAAAATAATTTAAATTTCTTGGAGAAAAATTATGGAAAGTTAGTCATATGCTTAAAGACACACTACTAATAATATAAATTATTGTGTTACCTCAAATTAACTCGGCAACTAATTTCTTAGGTGATTATATTATCTATTTTTATGGGAGCTTCACTACCAACTTACACTTTGATACATAAACCAAATACCAAATATTACTTTGTTTTGTTTCTATAAATTATTATCACTTCAAATTAATGGGAGAACTATTTTTCTTAAATGATTATATTATCTATTTTTATGGGAGCTTTACTACCATCTTACACTTTAACAAACAAACCAAATATTACTTTGTTTTGTTTTCTATAAACGAGCATAGATCCAAATCCTAGGCTCTATCAAGGGCGGAGAGGGATCAAATCATTGGAGGTGCAAACCTCTTCTTTAAGTATTATAGTCAACTATCAAATTTAGTGTGATTCACACTAAAAGACATCTTTTTATTTAAGGTCCACATATAATGTTTTTATTATTAATATTTAATACTATTTATCGCCCACATATAATATTTTATATTATTTTTTATTTTGTTCAGAAAGAACATTATAATAACTTCCCAAACATGGTTTTAAAACCATGTGCAGGGCCCTCCTAAAACCATGGGTTGTTTAGGAGGCCTTGCACATGGTTTCACATGGTTTTAAAACCACGTGCACCACCAACATTATTTTTGGGGATAATTCAATTTTTTATTTATTATTATTTTGTTAAGTAGGAACATTACAACATCTTTTATTTTTGTATTGTTTTGTTAGGTAGGAACATTACAACAACATCTCCCCCATATTAGGTTGTTTTTTTGGCCGACATTTATTTTGAAGGATAATTAAAAAATTTATTTTCTATGGCACACATTTATGAAAGGTTATTTTGTGGACGACATTTATTTTGGAAGGTAATTAGTTTTTTTATTTTTTATGGCCGACATTTATGTAACATTATGTAACATTACTTAACGTTACACAATCTCCCTCATACGGATTGTAGAGCACCTCTCGACGCAATTAGTGCCTCCTCAAATTAATGGTGGAACTAATTTTCTTAGGTGATTATATTATCTATTTTTAAGGGAGCTTCACTGCCATCTTACACTTTAACACATAAACCAAATATTACTTTGTTTTCTACCCATTTGATATAAAAAGAATTTTAAACTCTCTAAGGTTAGTTATATGCTTAAGGACATCAAACTAACAATATAAATTATTATGTCACTTTAAATTAATGGAAGAACTAATTTTGGTAGGTGATTACATTATCTATTTTTATGGGGACTTCATCACCATAAAAAGCAAGTGGATTTGACTAATGGTGTGACAAAGAAGGTATTTTAGATTTCTCATTCTCTGTATAAACACATGATGAAGTTAATAATTAAGTTCAAATATAGACTCTTAAGGTCCTTGTTGTATGTGTCTTTCTAGTAGTGAAAACAATGTTGGATTGGAGTAATTGAAATTAAATGGTAGAAAGTGAATATTTAAATGGATTTAAGGAAATGGATAAAGACAATATTTTTAAGAATTGGATAAAGACAATATTTGATTTTTTTGGTTCTTTTGGGTATAATAATTTCCCATGTGTTTGGGTTTTTTCTAGGTCTAATAATCATATAAGAGTTGTGAATTTTGGAAATTACAAACCACAATTTAATTAAAAATGTGATAAGGGAGGTATTTCATTCTACTACCATTTTTTGATTCACCAAGATTGAAGGTTAGTGAAAGGCAATGAGAATACTAAATATGAGAGATAATTTTAGGTGGCTTTTTTGCATATTTGATAGAATACACAATTAATATAGAAGTGATTTATGATAAATTTGGAAACATTGAGTAATAATTCATTAGTCAAAATGGAAATAATTGTAAGAATGAGTGATAAACCTTATTTTCCCGGCTATCTATTCTCGTGTAGCTCTATTTAAACAATGTGAATTGCACAAGCCAACAAATGAAACGGAAACAGACGAAATCCTACATTTTGAATCTAAGTTTAATGAAAATCACTAAGGCATGCTCATGGAAGAAAGGATTTCTAATTTGTGCTTGCTAGCCACTACGTGATTTAATTACTAGGCACAAAACTTAGATGCAATAGAAAAGATACATCAACTTTTTTTTTGTAAATAAAAAGAAATGGATTAATAAAAGAAGCAGGTTACATATCGCTCAGATAGAGTTTCAGGTTCATTCATACACATTTCTACATAGAAAAACATCCTCCCATACTTGTTTACGTTGGGTAGGATTTCCAAAAGGGTTCCAAGCCCTTCTTAACTAAACTAACTCCTATATTAAATTGTAAGCTCTAGACTCCTAGAAATGAAAATAGACAAAAGGAAATAGTCTATCAACAATGATTTCAGGTAGGATCCTATCCGTGGAAATCATTTCCTTCACTAAATCCTTCAACACACTTTCTTGTATCTTCATCTCTATGGAATTTTGCTTCATGGTCCTTCTCGAGGTTCTTCCCGTGGTTCTGGTTGGTATCACCAACATTACCCGACTGGGGGTGTATAAAATTAAGTCAAAATTTCTATGCATCAGAAGACAACTCTTGTGGTGCTTCTTTCAATCCCACACTGATTTCTGTTGCCCTTGTCATTTGCTCTATCCTTTGATGGTTACATGCGCAATAAGTTTTGTCATGACCCAATAAATCACCATCATTTGCTCATAGGTAAAGGCCCTCCTCGCAGTGGTACCTAGGTTTAGCTCCCATTCTTCGACTTCCTCTTAGATATCCTTGATGGGAAATGTTTGGATCTCTTCCCATTATTCCTTCTCAATTGCATCAATCTAATCACAGGCCACCATTGGAATGTGGTCTTAGAAATTAGTAGCATCAATCCTGGACTGATATTTAGCATGGGTTATTTTCCCTCCTACTCCTCTGGCATGGCTATGAGATACCATTATTCCCCCTCAACCCTTGATCACTTATGGTGAAGCAAATTCTGCACTTACTCTCTTCCTTACCGCCATATTCACACTGTGAAAAACATACCTGGAACTACCTGCATACAGAGGGAGCTCTTTGAGTTTAAAAGAAACCTCCTTGATAGAGCTGCAAGGATTTCATCTTGCAAAGCCTCGTATATTTCTCTAAATTATAGAAAAAAACCATAATTACTATAGTCGAGTGACTCATTACTTCTCCTATCTTGTCCTTTCGTCCACTGGATTTTGTTGTACTATTCTTGCTAGTCTTTATGATTGAAATCCTAATTTAATGATATGGGGAATCGATCATATCCTCCCTGAATATCTCAATTTGTTGATCAAAGTACCCTTTCGTATCTTGGGTGGAAGTGGAAATTCCTTTCCCCATCCTTGATGTGTAGTTATTATGAGTTGTGTGGTTCATATGACATGATCCCGTGTTCCAAATGATGTGGTAAAGCAACATCTGTTTAGTCCCGTATGCCCTTCCTATCGTCACACAATCCATGCTTGTCAAGTGGTGGAATTAGTCCACCCATTTCTCTCCTTCAAATTATTGCAACTGTCCTTCTCTGGGGTCCTCTCCTCCTCCCACACTCACATTGGCCATAAGGTGGGCGATCTTGTTAGACTCCATCTTGACATGGTTGAATTGCAAATCTTGGGTCATGGCGATAAGACTTCTCAACATTTCCATCCTACTCAGCAATCGCCATCTGGTTGTAAATTTTCAACTTTCTACCCTGTAGATAATTTCCTCTCCATTTGGATGATGACGTCAAAGTCTCCTTTGATTGTCACCAGAAACCATCCTGATCTCTAAACCAAATGGAGGCCCTGCAAAAAAACCTTCAAGCTCAGTTGATTTGTTTGTTTCGAAACCGATGGATCCATGGTATAATTTTTGGATTTCCCTGTGAAATCCCCGCAAATGCCTATGTACCATGTTGGGCTAGGATTTTTCCTTGATGCATCGTCAAAGTTTAGCTTATAAGATCCTATCGAAGGTGGAGACCCATATTTTGGGTTGAATGGATTTCAAACTCAAGCTTTCTTTCGAAGCCCATCTAAGTCATTCCTATAGACTCCCCATCTGTCTGGTATATGGGATTCCACCTCCGAGAATTTCTTGTCACTTTCTCCCCGTTGATTATTTCGAATCATCTCTGGGATGTTGTGGACTAGCCACTTCCAGGAATCCTCCTCTGTGGATATCCTATCTCGAAATATTCAACTATTCTACTCCTTGCATAGAAACCATGACAACATCCCTAGAAACATCATCCATATCATTCCAAGAATCGAGTTTTTGAAATCATTCACATTTGACTCTTTCAAGGTTTGATCTGGTTGTCCCTTGACTTTGTCACTTGGTATTTGTTTCTTCTGAAAACTGCCAAACATTGGTTTTTCCCTTCTCTTATTCCCCTTTCCCTTATAGCTTTCCACCTGGGGTCATCCCCAATTTTTATGAACTAGTTCGATGATTAATCCCATAATTTTGCACCCTAGCCATCTCTAATTTCCCAAAAACTATGGTCTTGAACCAACTTTTTATTACTTTGTGCATTCATCCATATGCGTGATCCTAATTTCTCTTCATTAAATCGAACCAGGTCACAAACTGGTTTTTCCTGGGGATACTTCACATTCCACAGTTTGGCCTAGGGATTAGTAATTTGATTACACCACCTTCACCATATTTTTGCACCAAGGAATCCACTTAAAACCTCTGGTTTTTTGATGCCCTGCCGCCCCTTATCCTTTGGCTGACAAACTTAATCCCATCCAATGAGAGCAATTTTTTCTTTCTCTTCCTTGCCCCCCATAAAAAATCCCATTGAATATTCTGAATTTTCTTGATGACCGCCTTTGGTGCAACCAAAACTAATAAAAGATAGATCGACATCACCTGTAGGACTTCCTTGACTAATACTATTCTTCTCGATACATTTAAAGGTCTTAAATTCCATCCCATGATATTCATCCTCATTCTGTCAATCAAATCCTACCATGAGAATTTCTTAATGGTCCCCTCTACCAAAAGGAGCTCCTAGGTATTTTGACGGGAATGATCCCATCGAGAATCCCATGATCTGAATTATATTCCTTTGAGTGACCTTCAAGGTATTGAATAAGAAAACCTGAGATTTTTATGGACTTACTTCAAGCCCCGAGGCCTTGTAAAATAATGTCAAAAATCTCTTAAAATATCTTTCCTCTTAGACTGAAGGGTGCCCCATTAACATAGTGTCATCCACGAATTGTTGGTGTGTTTTCTTATCCATCCCCCTATGGATGTTTGAGCTTAGATTAACCTATTGAGCCCTTCCAGAATAATAATGAATAGGAAATGAGAGAGGGGATCCCTTTGTCGAATGGATCGGGTCGGGTTCAAAGCTCAAATGGGAGAATCATTCAATAAGATATAATAGGAATTAGATGTAACCATATTCATGACCCAATCTATCCAATCTCTTCCAAAACCAAAGGCTCCCAAAATGCCTCTCATATACTTCCAACTCAACTTGTCATAAGCTTTATCTATGTCCAATTTCACCAGCATACTTGGACTTTTGGTGATTTTTGAGGGAATGAATGGCTTCGTAGACTAATATGATGCCATCCGAGATTTTTATACCTTAAACAAAACTTGATTGCTACAGGCCAATCAAGAAGGGAAGAATCAATTTTAATCTGTTAGCTATCAATTTTGAGATTATTTTCTATATGGAGTTGCACAAGGATATAGGTCTAAAATTTCCCGGTGTGTCTTCTCCCTCCAACTTAGGTATAATATTCAAGAAGGTCGCATTGAAGGCCATTAGGACTCCCTGATATTTACGATATTCTTACACAATTTCCCACATTTCCTATTTTATTAGATCCCATAAATAGTAGAACAATTTTGTCATGAACGCATTTGCAGTTGGTGGTTTCCCAAGCATCATTTGGTTCATTTCCTCCTCAACCTCTTAAGGAACTATGGGCTTTGTCAAAATCTCATTGTGTTCCTCACTGATCACCCTCGGGATGAGTTGGGTGATTTTTTTGATATCTTGTTTCCCGTTATCTTGGTCCAAAGTCATAACGTTTCTTAAGTGCTAGACCAACTCTTCTTCTATCTCCCCTCTAGTTTATTCCTATCCCCCATTAGTCTTCCTTAACTTCATAATCTTTGATCGATGTCTATTTTGAATCACTGTATTGTGAAAAAACTGGGTGTTACACTCTCAATCCTTGAGCCATTTGTTTCTTGACTTAAGTTTCCAAAATATTTATTCATGTCATTCCCTTGCTGCTAGCTAGGTGAATAGTTATTTCTCCTGTTTCTTGAGGTCTTCCTCATACCCTTCCTCCATGCCTTTTCTTTGAATTTCTTCTAGTCTTTTTGTCCTAGAATATGTTTCCAACATATTCTTTGTTTCACATGTGGATCCTTGCTTTAAGAGCCTTCAATTTCTTCTAGAATTGGTACATACCGGTCCCCATAAGGGGGGACCATCTCTTGCCACCACTTCCATACCAGGGAGTCAAATATTTATGTCTGAGGATGAAATGCTCAAATTTGGAAGGTTTTCCAATTGGGTGGTCATACCAATCCCACTGGAGGTATATCAACTAGTGATCAGATCCATCTGCTCGGAGAACACTGGTATGCACTTCTCCTACTTCTTTGGCAATGTCCTATGAAACTAGAAATATGTCTATTCTATGGGCCACGTGATTCTCTCCACCTCATCGGTTGTTCCATGTGAACCACCCATTTCCTGTCTCCATATCAACAAGTTGAATTTGTTCCATGAAGTCTCTAAAAGCTTCCTGGAATCTATTCATAGTCCTCCTCCCCACTTTTCGTTTCTCCAAGGGATGTTATCATATTGAAATTCACTCCCATTATCCATGAATTATACCTAATTTTACCTTTTATCCAACTCAAAATCTTCAGAAATGTGAGTTTTATGAGCGAACGCACTCGGGCCATAAATTTTTGTTAGAGTTCCTCTTGCTCTTGAATCCAGAACAGTGAAGTTTGTTAATAGGGAGAAGAGGTTCGCCCTCTAATAAGTTAGGCATATTGAATGAGGGTGTGAGAGGGTCTCCATCCCTCCTGCCATCCCAATATCATCTACTTCCATGATCTTACATCATTTCCAAATCCTTTTTCCCACCTTATCAAAAGTTTTATATTTACACGTTGTTTCTTGAATAAAAAGGATAACCAATTTCTCCTTTTTTAACTTCCTTTGCATGGTTTTGATTTTCCTGGGATGATTGCATCCCCTTATATTATGTGATATTATCTTCATTGACTCGCTCTAATAAATTCAAAGAAGTATGCTATTAGTGTAGGATACTAGCCTGATTCGATGAGCTTGAACCCTATCTCTGTGATCCTCTCTTTGTTCATCTTCCTTCCTCTCTTGATTAATCATCCTCTCATTTATTTCTCTTTCTTCCCTTCTGGGGTTCTAGTAGTGTCCTCTTCTGCTTAGGCATTGAGGACCAACCCGCTAACCTATGTGATTCTTATAGGTTCAAGCAGGTATTGACAGTCAAGG
This sequence comes from Pseudotsuga menziesii, assembly GCA_001517045.1. NCBI lineage: Eukaryota > Viridiplantae > Streptophyta > Pinopsida > Pinales > Pinaceae > Pseudotsuga > Pseudotsuga menziesii. Next base: position 33,589 of record LPNX010573314.1, read on the forward strand.
AATCAGCTGAAGACTAATGCCATATATAGAAGATCTAGGGCATCAATATTATATCACCATTGGGTCGAAGAGGGACACTAGAGCCAAAGGCCACCTGCATGCATGACATTCGGGAATTATTTAATGATGCATGCACCTGATTAAGTCTCCATGCGCATGCATGCAATTCAACTGCAAATTAGAAGATAAAGTGACGTAATTAGGTCAAGAGTTAGGGTTTTTGCAGTTGAGAGTTATAAAACAAAGATAAAGTGAATGGAGAAGTCACTTATGTGATAATTGATTTGTGGAGTTGAATTGGAGAGATCGACGAGATAATTTGGGGTTGAGCGCATGCTCAACTAACTGGTGTATTTCGGCAGTGAAATCTATCTACCCTAGTTCATCATCAGGTTGGATCATCCAAGTTCAGCACTAGTTCATCATCAAGTTACATTTAGCAGTTATTTTGGGAGGCTGATTTTTCATCCAGCCAAAAGGTTTCACCGTCACACCGTGTCACCATGATTAGAGACAAAGCAATTTGTTTTCCTACCTATAGGGTTCAGAACTTCCGCATGCTGCTTCCATTATCATCAGAGGGGTATTATAACCCTAGTGCACATCATCCAGGATTCTAGCAGCAGCTTATTTATTATTCTGGAGCTTATATAGTTTGAGAGGAGGGTGCATTCACATGTGGAGGATGATTTGGTGTATCTCCTTATTCCTCTGATAGAATCCTTGCATGCTGGGACCAGTATCTTCACCATCAGATGATCTATATACTAGAAAATATTAGTTTGGAATATTACAGTTCCACTGCTATATCGAGTTGTTGTCGTGCACTAGTATTAATGATTTATTCTTGGATAAGTTATAGATTCCTTCGTGACACATAAATTTTAACCTTTTTTCTCATACTCCTTCTCAATCTCATCTAGATATAGCTCCCCCAAATTCATGTACCCACCCCCATCTTCTTCCATGACCTCTATCTGCTCATCTGACTCTTTCTCCTTTCCCTCCTTTGATTCCTCTCTACTCATCAGGGGCTTTGGGGTATTAGCCTTACCCTCATCTCCTACTTTCTCCTCCCTCTCAACCAAGATCGCAAAATTATTATTGTTAGATGGGCCTCCCCCTTTATGTCCCTTTCTTTGTTGTTGTTGCAGACCCAATATGGGATTTATTTTACTCCGGATTTGAACAAATCCCTCTTTAACCATGATCTTTCCCTTAATTTGTTGGGTCGGAAGGGGTTGATGGATGCTCTTTAGGAAATTTCAACTGAAATGTCCATAGACGTGGATCTGTATGCATCTTAAGGGAATGTGTTTATAATATATTGCTTGCATCCACTCGTCATATTCCGAGTTCAAGACGATGGCTTCATGTAGCTCTTTTGATAGGTCAATATAAACACAGATACATGAAAATGCAATGTGCCTCTATTGTTTAGTTTTCTCTGCTACTTTCACAAATTCCCCCCAACATGTTTCCAATATCTTGAAGGATTTAAAGATCCCAGTACTTGCACAACATGGAATAAAATCAAGTCCACACTAGGGCCACCCTTGTGTCCTCTTTCTAAGGGTTGAATCTCTCCTTCCATGGTCTTAGGTAAAGACCTGCCGAAAAAAAGAAGTAAGGGAGACCTTCGAGGATTCAGTCCTAATCCTCCTGAGTGAAAATATGATAGTAAATAACCCCTTTTATCCCATATGCAGATCATAATTCCCTTGGTTTTCCAAGTTCTCTTGATCCATCTTACTCTTTCTTTCAACCATATCCTAATGAATTTTCCTATCAGAGCTTTTTTCTTCTAGAGTTCAACTTTTTCTCTTACCTTATCTCATGGGATATGAAGGGCAGGGGCCATCTGTTCCCATGGTATGAATCCTCTCAACCCCTTTTTCGAAGATCAATAAGGGATCCCCATCTCTCCAATATCTCTATCTCTCCCTCTCCACTTCTCCGTTCATCATCTCTCCATGCTTCCATCGTCACATCCAGGCTACTGGTAGGGAGGAGGGTACGTCCCCCTCCCTAAGGTGTCTAGTAGGGATTCACACATGATGAAGGTTAGTCAATTCATCCCCGTGCTCCTGAAATATGCTCCTGTGATCTCCTACCAGGTCTTCACGGGCCCATACACCCTCTCCCTACCTACCTACTCCTTTTTCAAAATATACATCAACTTATAATTCATGAATATTGAATATTGTTTCAGCCCAAAAACTGAACTTGGAAACACTGACTTTAGATAATGTAGATACAATCATACTATATGTGAAAAGTTTTATTTTTTACAATATTATAGCAGTATAACTTAATTGGAAATAAACAATAGGATCTCTAGAAGAAAGACAAAGAAAATAAAAAAAAGAACAGAAGAGATTATCCCGGGAAACCCAATTGGAAAAAATACAACAAACTTCATATAAAGATGATAGCTTATGAGAACATAGTATAAGAGAGAGAGAGAGAGAGAGAGAGAGAGAGAGAGAGAGAGAGAGAGAGAGAGAGAGAGAGAGAGAGAGAGAGAGAGAGA
>LPNX010573314.1:40080-56424 GCA_001517045.1 Pseudotsuga menziesii
TTCTTAATGTTCTTCAGGAACATCTGTTTGTATGGTTGTTGTCTTAAAAACACCCAATCCCCAACATTAAATCTCCCTTTACCACGGTGTTGATCTGTTTGTTGTTTCATTCGATTTTGTGCCAGATTTAGGTTGTCATTTATGAGTTAAAGAACTTGTTGTTGATGCTCCATGTGGTCTTCCACTCCTTGAATGTTAGATTCTATTAGTGAAGATGTGATGGATGGTGGATGGTAGCCCTACGGTTCCATAAATGGGGTCATTTTGGAAGATGTATGGAAGGAAGTATTATACCACCATTCTGCCAATGGTAACCACTTGACCCATTGTATTTGTTTATCAGCTACAAAACATCGAAAATACCCTTCCAAACATTTGTTTACTATCGCTGTCTGTCCATCATATTGAGGGTGATAAGATGAGCTACGAGCCTGTTGCGTACCCAAAGAAGAAAATAATTCAGTCCAAAAATTTCTAGTGAAAATGGGATCCCTGTCACTTACTATAATATTTGGATTACCATGTAGTTTTTGTACTGTCTCCATAAAAGAATTGGTAACCATGCTTGCTTTGAAGGGGTGAGATAGTGCACATAAGTGTCCATATTTAGTAATTCTATCAACAACCACCATGATGACACTCTTTCCTTCAGACTTTCGTAAACCTGTGATGAAATCCATCGAGACCTCTGTCAACCTTTGTATTGGAATGGAAAGTGGTTATAGGAGACTAGGGGTTTTAGTTGTTTCCACTTTATTTTTTTGTTGAACCAAACATTCTGCCACAAATTTTTGAATGCCATTTTTAAAACCATCCCAAAAAAAATCTTTCTTTACCCTGTGGTAGCTTTTTAAAAAACCTGAGTGCTCTCCTATCGATGAAGAGTGGAATTCAAAAAGTACCTTATGTTTGAGTTGGGAACTCTTACCAAGATATAAGCGATCCTTGTACCATAGAAATCCATATTTCCCCCTAAATGTATTAGAGGCACTGTTATCCTGTTGCATCTTTTGAATAAATGTCCATATTTTTTCGTCTTTTTTCCATTCGTCATTTGCTTCAGCTATCCAATATGGCTGGATGATAAAAATAGCACAGATTAATGCTTCAACATCCTCATATTTTTTGGAGAGTGCATCTGTGACAACATTTTGCTTCCCCTCTTTTTAGATGATTTCAAAGTCATATCCCAACATATTTGTTACTCATTTTTGTTGCTCTTCTGATGGTAGCCTTTGTTCCAAGAAGTATTTAAGGCTATCATGATCATTTTTAACCTTGAAATGTCTCCCTATAAGGTAGGGTCTCCATTGCTTCAAGGCATGTATTATTTCCAACTTTTCTTTCTCATAAATGGGTTTTTTAAGTTCTTTCCCTTGATTCGATGACTAGTGAAGGAAATAGGGTATCCTTGTTGCATTAGTGCAGCTCCAATTCCATTTCCTAAAGCATCACATTCCGCAATAAAGGTTTTTGTGAAGTCTGGTGTCGCAAAAATAGGAGCTGTACACATGGCTTGTTTGAGTTGTTTAAAGGCTTAAGTTTCCTCTGGAGTCCAGGAAAATGCATCCTTATTCAGTAACGATGTTAGAGGAGTTGCTATTCTTCCATAATTCAGAACAAACTTGCGGTAGTACCCTATAAGACATAAGAATCCTCGAACATTCTTTAGCATTTTAGGAATTGGCCAGTCCATCATGGATATATTTTTTTTAGTTTCTACCTTGACACCTTCATGAGATACAATATGACCCAAATACTCTACCTCCTTTCTCCCAAAGAAACATTTTGAGGTTTTTGCATACAGTTCCTTCTAATTTAGTAGTTGTAGTACCTTGTCAACATGCTGAACATGTTCTTCCCAATACTTTCTATATATCATCAAAGAATACCAACACAAATATTCTAAGGAAAGGATTGGGATTAGAATTCATCAAACCTTGAAATGTGGAAGGTGCATTTGTTAGACCAAATGGGATGACCAAAAACTCATAGTGACTTGCATGAGTTCTGAATGTTTTTTGGGGGATGTCTTCATCCTGCATTCGAATATGATGATACCTGGAACGAAGATCTAACTTTGTGAAAACAACTGCTCCATGTAATTCGTCTATAAATTCAGCAATGACAGGAATGGGAAACTTATCTTTAATGGTGATATTGTTGATCTCTCTATAATTAGGACACATACGCCATGATCCATCTGGCTTCCATACCATTACCACTGGTGCATAGTAAGAACTTTGGTTAGGCCTAATTATTCCATCCTCTAACATTTCATCCACCATATTCTCAGTTTCACTCTTTTGGCTATAGGGATATCGATAAGGTCTAATGTTAATAGGAACACTTCTTGGAATTAAGTGGATAGCATGATCAAGGTCACAAATAGGTGGAATACCTTTGGGAATAGCTTCAGATACCTTGGAATGCTTATTAATGACCCTTTGGAGATCTGGAGAGATAGGGACTTTTGAGGTTTGAACATCTAATGAGAATAATTTTGAAACTATACCATGATGTCTTATTTTTAACAACATTTTCATACCATTAGAGCTTATCATCTTTCTTGGTTTTACCATGATACCATTTAACTCATATTCTTTACCTTCCCATGAAAATTTCATGAAAAGTTTTTGAAAATTAAAAGCCACTGTTCCCAATGATTGTAACCATTGGACACCCAAGACAACATCAGCACCACCCATTGGGATAGAAATCATTAGACTATTCAATACATATTCCCCCATAGATATATTGATATTATGGCATTTCCCTGAGAAATTTATAGTTCCTCCATCTGTAATCATTACTTTAAATTATGGTGCTTGATAAACAAAGAAATTGAGAACTTTGGCTAGTTTACAGTGAATGAAATTACGAGTACTACAAAAATCAATCAATGTTGTTACCTTCTTCTTTTTGATGTATCCTTCTATCTTGAGAGTTTAAGGAGTGATAATTCTAGCCAATGCATGGCAAGATATGTTGGGAGCAATTTCTTCTGAATCATCCTATTCTATTTCTTCTGAAGTTGTCTCATCTTGAGATGCTTCCTCTTCTTTTGGTTCTTCCTCTTCACAATCTATGTAGAATAATTTTCTCTCATTGCACTTATGTCCCTTACTATACTTGATGTCACAATTAAAACGTAATCCCTTTTCTCTTCTTTCATCTAGTTGTTAGGGTGTTAACCTTTGTGGTAGCTTAGAAGAAGGAACATTATTTTCTCTATATGTGTTGGAGAAGGCCTTTCTAGTATTCATTGCCATATTTGTATTTTCAACCTTCCTTGCCATCATGAAAGCCTTCTCTAGCAATGATGGTTCAAAGAGACACATTTCATGTTGAATGCTATCTTTCAAGGTTCCAATAAAGAGATCTAACAAATTATCTTCTGAAATATTCTTCACTATGGGACTTAGCTGCTGAAATTGCTTGATGTAATCTGTAACTAAAGATTTTTGCTTGATATTTACCAATTAATTGAAGAATGTGTTGCTATTTATATCCCCATAATATGCAATCAATTATTTAGTGAATATATACCAAGAGATAATAGAATTATTTTTACAGTCACAAAGCCACTGGTACCATACAAACTGATCAAGTTCTAAATACAAGGATGCAATAGTTACTTTTTGCATAGTGGGAACTTGGTGTAGATCAAAGAATTGCTCCATCTGAAAATTCCATGTGATTGGATCCTTGCCATCAAACTTTTGCATGTCAATCTTGGGGATAAAGTGGTTTCTTGGACCTGCATTGAACCTATGATGTTGTAGTGAATCATCAACTTTTGAGGACTCCAAATTCCTACTCTCCAATTGTTTTTCAATTTTCTCCAAACATGACTAGAATAAGTCATCCTGCTCTTCCTTATCCTCTTCTTGAGTAGATCGTTCAGGAACAAAGTTATGTTTGATATCCTTGATAAACTCCTTCAATTCTTGGAGATATTTTTTACTATACATCCCTTTGAGATCCTATTTAGTATCCATCTTCTTTTCTAATTTAGCAAAGTCATCAATTTTCACACTTTCTTTAATCATATGTTCCAACTTGGACACTCTAAAAGAAATGTCTTCCATTTCCTCATAGGTTGGGGATGAACCCTCTAGGGGTTTGAGTGGAGTGTTATTATTTCCACTTCCTTTTGGTGGCATTTTTAACAATACCACACCCTATATTTTACCACAAGTATATCCTTCTACTAAAAGTTATTCAAATGAAAAATGGCGTACCTTTTTCAATCATTGATTGGGAGGATGTTTTAGGGTTGACTTGTAACTGAATTAAAATTTAAATTGTGACTCCTATAAGGATGAAAATTATTCTTGTACTACCTTTATCTGTCCTCTTTCCATTGTTGAAGATCTGGCCTAGTTTTGATGATCCAACAAAATGTTATTGCAAATGCACAAAAACCTCTTATTTTTGGTCTATCAAGAAGAGAAAACTTTTAATCCATGCCACGTGTCCACTCTTTTGTTTCCATATCTAAAACAACTACCACATAAAGCCTGGTTTGTCTCCTTTCATATGCAACTAGTCTCACTCCATTTGGATCTTGGATTCCTTAGATATGAACTTTTTCCCAACAACACCTTTTTTAGACTAGTTGTAGGACTAGTAAACAACCCTCTCTTGCTCCACAATTATACCCGAAAATGTAATGGATAAGGATCTAAATTGTTTACTAGAGATAGATAGGACTATTTTGGAAGTGGTTTTTTAACCTATATCTCGGATTCCTTGTAGAAAAAACATTGTAGCGAAAGTTCCACGATAACTCATTTTTCAGAAGCTAGTCCTGAGGAGAGAGCTCTGATACCAAATGTTATGCAACCAAAACCTAGATATAGCATAAAAATAGAAGAAATAGAAAGTAGGAGAGTAATCCATGCCTAAAATATGAATATAAGAGATAAATATCAATCCTCTTCGAGAGAGGAACCTCCTTACACAATGTACAAGACAATACAAGATGATATGATGCTAAAATGAGAATATTCCCTTCGTATATATAGGAGATACTAGTGTACCATAACAACTAATAAACCCACTATTAGACCCCAAGCCTACATAACTAATATGTAATGCCCCACAATATAGGGGGTAATGTGCCACACTGTATGGTGTAGTGTGTCATGAATAAGGGCTTAACAGGGAGTTTGCTTCCCCATTCTAGTTTAGTCTATATAAATCAGTGAGTTATTTCTCACAAGGTGGTTGGTTCCTCCTTCTAGTCGGTACTAGAAAAATCAATGAGCTAGTGATTCCTTGCAGTGTATGCTGCTAAATCAATTAAATACAATCTTTGTATTATATAAGAAAATCATTACATTGTTGTCTCCCATTTGGGTTTCCACATAAAATATCTTGTGTACTTTGTATCATTTATGTGATGATGAGTCTCATTGTTAATGGTTAATATATAGTTTTTCTATTTGAAGTTTGAAATGGTAAAAAGTGTTGAATATTATTCACCCCCCGCTCTAAGTATTAGTGAATACTCCAACAATGATAAGGTAGGAAATTAAATAATTAAGGGAATATTTGGATCTCTATATTGAGTGCAGTAATTCCAAGCCTCTAATAATTTCAATGAAGAGGGTAGACAAAAAATTTAATTCGAGACAAATTTGTTGTGTACTATATATTTTTAATTTTATGATGTACCTCTCAGATGATGACATGGAAACATTTTTTTTGTACTAGGGGAAATAGAAACTAGGATTGGGCTAGTACTCACATAATATAGGGTCTAGGGGTCCAGTCTCGTCTGCTACCACTATAACTCTACGTGCACCCACACATCTCGCAAGTATGACGAATATGTAAGTTTGGGTGTTTTGAACTCGTGACCTCTATTATAGCATAACATATCATATTTTAGGCAAATAACCAGCCAATCTACAGCACTACGGGTGATCTGATAACATTTTAAGTTGTGTAGAGATATTGAATTGTATGTACAAAAAAATTATTGAAAGTTGTAACTTTAACAACACATGACCAAATTTGAATGAAATATGGACAATAAATCGTTATCTAAACCGAGTGGGTTAGGATAACCAAGTTTTAGGAAAAATATTTCCCTTAAACATCCATTTTTCATAATTATGTATTTTCTTTTATACATGATTTTAAGTAAATATTAGCACATCATGTCAAGTATAATAACAACAATAAAATCCTAGAACATTACTACTTGGGATGAGAATTCACTAGTCATAATTTGTCCTTCACCTCCACGCTATTGAGGTTATAGTGCATATCACCATATTAAAACATGGGGTCATTATAAATTATCCTACATGGATAGAATCTCATAATATAGGCCAAATCCTACAAGTTACACATGTTTATTACATTACAGTTTAGAGATAAATTCAAGGTCTTTCAAAAAAAAATTCCATACAAACATATAGAAGACTATTCATTGATATTGGACTTCTTGGAACATGGAATCTTTGAAACTAGATCTTAGAGTTTCTATAGACGACCATTCAAGCTAAAAATTAAGACATTGCTCATGAAACATTATGTTTGGTATATTTCATTTGGAGTGAGGGGGATATTCATCATTGGTGCTTCTCTCACCATTACGATCCTAAAATGAGAATTGTCAATATACAAAATCACCTTGTTTTGGTCACCTTAAATGAGGGAATATTTAAAGAGTCTATTTCATCCATTAAATTATTTGTTTCAAGTTGGGATGGGTTTATCCCCAAAATGGTCTAAGAAATGTAGCAATATATTGGTCTTTGTAAAAAAAAACGGTGACATATTCTAGCCAGACTAAGAATCTATATGACATGAGGTAGTGCTAATGCGTTAGATGGAGTAACCAAACATAAAAAATGTGGCCATGGGATATTAATTTCCTAGGTCTATGAATCAAACACCAACACAACGGGTGATGAATCTAAATAAATATAGGGTAGAGTTATGAAGTTCTATAAATGGAAAGAACTACGCTCAGATGAAGAGGCCATGTTGTGTAGATATTAGGGTCATCCAAGAAGGCCATCCACAAGGGGTGATGAATTCATGGAACAAACCCTAACGATTCCATGTACAACTTCAAATTTAGTCCAACTAGTTGTGACGAGTCCGAACTTTATTAAAGACTGAAACATATAGAATTTATCATTAATGACATAATAGACACACATAAAGATACCACTTTGATTAGCAATATGTGCCATAATAGTATTTTCACTATTAAAATATAAATTTGAAATCAAAATAATTGATAATATTTTAATATAAGTAAAATAATGGTGAACTGTTAGGAAATTTTTCTCAAATTAATTATAATTATTTTAAATATTTATTTGTTTTTAAAAAATATATTTCAAATTTTAATAAATATTTCAAACCTGAATTTTAAAATTTTGTGATATATTGTCAATTAAAAACAATGATTGTCATGGAATATACTATATGTCTCTATTGTATATATTTATAAAAAGAATAACATTAACATACAACAACAACAACAACAACAACAACAATATCCCAAAACCAAACTCTTAATATGCTATATTTATCCATTACCATGAGACTGCTAAAATGAATAATCTATTATTAAAACAAATTAAACATAAGTAATCCCAGCATTCAAAACCAACTTAGAGCTTGGACTCTTCCAAAATGAATCATCTTGCATTTTCACTATAACGTTTTTTCTAGGATGTTTTAAACAACGAAAAATAGTAGAGCATGCGGAGGAAAACCTTAGATTTTTATGGTAAAAGTTTCATACCCTAAGTCATTACACACTCATATTTCTACCTAGTTGAAGTTAGGATTTTTTACTAGTCTAGAAACTAGTCTTAGATAAATGTTTTGGGAAATTTTTTATATCTGGAGCATGCAAAACCAAAATTGAGTAATACCTATTGCATCAGAAATAAGGTAGACTATAGTATCTATGGTCGAAATTTCTTATCCATATACAAAAAAATGGAGACATGGAAGTCCATACAAGTTCACTCTACTAAAAAGTTCAAAATAAACATATTGTGGAAAAGTTGCAGCCATTTCCTCTTGGCACATCAAAATTCAAAACAACCTACATCATTGGAAAGGGAACATATCATGCTAGCACATAAAAAAATTAGAATCATAAGCACCGTAGTTTTAAAGTTATATCAATAGGAAGGTGGACCAACAAAAGAGTCTCCAAATCAAGATTTTGAAAAGGTACATAGTTTCAAATTTGAATAACTTCAAGTAGAAGGATCTATTTGTATTGATATCAAAGGTATGATGAGGACCATAGACATTTATTTCTTATTTTTCCACATGGAACCAAACGTTGGTGGAAAGTTTGACACCACTGCACTCAAGCCAACATACGATTCATCCCTAACCTCTGATGAACTTGAAAACCTATTTTTTCAAGTATCCTTGTTGGAAGATTTGATTAAAGGGTCCATGAAAACCATTTATTTAGTTAATATGGAGAATAATATGGGATATGTGATGGATGAAAGGATGGGACAAATGGAGAATAAAATAAAGGAAATATTGGAAGAATTTCTAATCTCATATGAAGTGTAAAGGAAAAAATTCCTAAAGGTGAGGAATGTGTTGGAATAATCAAAACCCATTCCAATATTTAGGATAAAATAATTAATCATTTTTTGTTAATTTCCTAGGTCCTACACAAACATGTTGGCCTCCACTATCATTTTTATGGTCAAACTTGAGAAAAATGCCTCCTGCAGAACTTTTGAAAGATTCTTCCAACTAAAAGACTTCCCATTTTAGTAAGTACACATTCTTTCCTTATCTAGAGTTTCTAGCTTTTTCTGCAGTTTTAAGGCAAAATGTAAAGCTAGTTTTAAGGTAGACTTCCTTGTTTTTGTCACAAATCACCCTCCTTATTTTTCTCGCCTAAAAGTATGATAAATTGCACTTTTCTTCACTTATTAGCTATAACTACTCATTCATCCATTTTGTGAGCCTCTTGACATATTAGGAAATTGTTTTATGCACGTATGGGGGGTTTTGACTAGTTTAGTAGGCCTTCTTTTGTACTGTTTCAAATGGAATATTTATTTTTTCGAATAATTGGAGTATATACCTGATTGAACAAACTCTTACCATGATATAATGATGTCTGCTATAGAATAATATAGTAATAGTTTGTGTTATTCAACTTATTATGTTTCCTTTATTGAGTGTTTCTTGCATATTTTTCAAGCAATTTTGTGAGTTCAATTGATATAATATTTGCCTTAATTTCCACATGGTATCAGAGCCTTGATAGCTCAACTTTTCTCCTCTTCAAAGTGATTTTCCAGGGTCATAATCACTCACTGGGAGTGCATTCTGTCTGTTCAAGGGCATAGTTGCTGAAGAATGGATCAATCTCACCATATCATCTTGACTCCATCCAACTATTTTGCATTGAAGGAACATATGAAGATTATTATGAGGAGTAAATGCATCTGCATAGTGGCCATGGAAACTAAAGCTGAGCCTAATGCAGTAGCAAAGAAGATAAAATGACATAATAGGAGAGATGAGGTGTATGGTATCTTATGTCTCATCATTTCCAGAGACCTTGTTTTCAATCTTGATGGATTTTCATCTCCAGATGAAGTATGGGAGAAGCTTCAAAATTTATTTGGGAAGATAGATAAGATGAGGGGCCATCTACTGGATAATGAGCTAATTTCACTGATTCCAAGAAGCTTTGAATCCTTACAAGTCTACTTATCTAAATTCTAATCTTTGGTTTTGCAGTTGAAGTAGTGTGGTATAGATAAAGAAGATGAACAACTATTCTTGGCCATACTTTCAAATCTTGGACCTGAATACTCTGTATTTGTTTCGATCTTCCATGCAACCAAATTGATAGCTTAAACCTAGAATATTCCTTCATTGGTAGAATTCATGGAATCCTTGATTCAGGAGCAAGACAAATTGGTCATGATGGGCTCCATAAAACCCTCCAAAGATCAAGCCTTGGTTGTTGTAGATTCCAAGGTGGAGTCCAAAGGGATTAATAAGGCCAAGAAAACTTCATATAAAAAAGGAGACAAGCTCAAGTATCCAGAGGAGTCCTCAAACTCCAAGAAGAAGAACTTCTTGAAGAAGAAAGGTAAAGGTGAAATGAGCAAGTGCACATAGTGTGGTAAGGGATTTCATCCTGAGAACTCTTGCATGAAGAGCTAGATAGATATGTTGACTCAAATCCTGGAGAAATACAATATCTCACCTCTTGAAGGTGAAAAGAAGAAGTAAAGAGGATCCATTTTTAAAGACAAGGAGAGATTACATTCCCTGGTTGAAAGCACTATAAGATATCCTTCCTTTATCATTGATTTCAGTTCTTCAAGGAACATGGCTTCCAAAAGAGAGGAATTCTACTCTCTTGATGATTTGGATGGTCTAAATACATTTATGGGAGACAACCCATAAAGTTAAAGTAAGGTTAAAGGTAGCATAGATGTTGACCATGGATCTTTCAATAATGTTCTGTATGTCCCGGGTCTTGCTACAAATCTCTTGTCATTCTACCAGATGACCCACATTGGGTCTCCTAAGAACATTGTTTTCTGTCCCAATGATGTTGAAATATATGATATTGCAAATGGTAGAGTCATTTCTAAAGGTTTTGTGGATCATAGTTCAAAAGTATACAAGTTCTAACACTTTGTGCTGCTTTTCTGGAACTTCTCTGCTCTCCTCACTCATGTTAATGAAGCTAGAAATATTTCGCATGAGAGGTTTGGCCATATAAATTATAAATATCATATTTGTGTGAAAAAATACATGGTTTCAGGGCTTCCAAAGATAAAGTTTTAAGATTGATTATGTCGAGGCTGCATCCTAGGAAAAAATCTAGAGCATAAGTTTGAGAGAGTCAATCATAAGCGAACCTATAAAACTCTTAAGCTCATCCACAGTGAAATTTCTAGTCCTTTCCCTCATATGTCTATGATTCAAGCCAAATATGTCATAACCTTCATATATGACTTTTCTAGGTACTGGTGGGTTTACTTTCTTAAAATCAAGTATGAAGTTTTGACGACTTCAATGTTTTCAAAGCCTTTTTTAAGAACCAATATGGGAGGAAACTCAAGATCCTTAGAACTGAAAATGGTGGTGATATGTCAACTATGGTTTCATTAAATATTTTGAAGATGCAGGTCCATATGAAACACTCTATTCCTTACACACCTCAACATAATGGTGTTGCTGAGAGGAATAATAGATCCCTCAAGGAGATGGCTACTGGTATGATGGAATCTAAGAAATTGCAGCCAAAGTTTGGGATGAAGCTATAAAATTTTCACCTTACATTCATAATAGGGTGACTCATAATAAATTTGATGAAATCCCTCCTTTCAAATCTTGGACTGTACACAAACCTAATGTGTCTCATTTCAGATTTTTTGGCTCAAGGGCATGGGATATAATTCCATTATATAAAAGGAGGGATTTGGAACCCCAAAATCAAGAGTGACTATTTGTTGGGTATTCTGAATATTTCAAAGGGTATAATATTACCAACATGGGCACTCAAAAATGCTTCATTGAAAGGAGTGTTCAGTTTGAAGAAGAGCCTATGCCAACAACATAAATTGGAGAGTCTTCTTCTTCACCACCACCACCTTTGACCGTAAGTGAAGAGACTAATGAAATTTATGATTTTGATATGTCTAATAATGATGATTGAAATGCATGTCCTAACAGTCCCAGAAGGCCAAAGTGGGTAGAAAATACCATTCAAGCAGCTGGGGAACTAGTTGGAAATCCTAGTGATTCTAGGAGGACTAGATCTCCAGAGTGACATTTTTGTCAAGGATCCTTTATTTCATTAAAAGTGTGATCTCATGATTGAATATGATCCACAGACATATGAAGAAGCATCAAAATATCTAATATGAAAAACAACCAGGAAGGAGGAATACCACTCGCTCCAAAAAAGTAATAGATGGGAACTAGTCACTCTTCACCGAGGGAGAAAGCTATTCAAGTGTAAGTGGGTTTTCAAAACTAAATTTGATGCTGATGGTTCCCCTAAGAATTATAAGGAAATTTTAGTGGTATTGGAGGAGGTAGTCTGTTTAGTGGACTAGACTCCTTAGTCGACGAATTGTAGATTAGGTCGACCTCATTGGTCGGGTCGATTGGGTGAACCCAAAGGTAGTTACTATAACCGTTTTGTAAATGTATATATAGGCTGTTGAGCTAGATAAGAATTCAGACCAGTTTATTGTATGAAACCACATGTGTATTGAGTAATATAAGCTATTATTCTATCCACTATTCTTGTCTCTTATATTTGTTATGTTTATATCATTATTTATGTACATTATTGCTAACCTTGCAATCTGATTGATTACAACATTGGTTCCGTTTTTGGGCCAAGGGATTGTACCAATTCCAAGGAATTGACTACAATGATACCTTTGCACCAGTGGAAAACATGGACTCCATAAGACTAGTTTTGTCCATTGCATCTTCCAAGCAGCGCGAACTACATCACATGGATGTGAAGATTTCCTTTATACAAGGAAATATGAAAGAAGAAATATATATGGAGAATTGAGAAGGTTTTGTCACTAATCCATCTCTTGTATGAAGGTTGAATAAATTATTGTATGGACTAAAACAAGCTCGCATAGCTTGGTATGTCAATATTGATGATGTTTTGCTATCATTGAACTATTCTAGATGAAAGTATAATACAAATTTCTATTTGAATGTAATTCATGGTTCTTTAATCATTATTGTATTGTATTTGGATAACCTTCTGATCATATGTATTTCCATGAAATAAATTTCCTCTTTCAAGAGTGCAATGAGCCATGCCTTCTCCATGATTGATTTGGGATTGTTAAGAAAAATTTTGGGGCTTGAAATTTATCAATCAGATATTGGTATGAAGTTACATCAGTAAAATTATGATTTATACCTCTTAATCAAGTTCAACATGAAGTACTACAAGGAAAGAAATACTCCTTTCTTTTTAAGGGTTAAGCTTGATGAAGCACAATCAACTCCATTAGTAAACAACAACCTGTATATGCAACTGGTTGGTTCTCATGTTTATTTGACTCATACTTGAATTGCTATTTATTACATAGCGAGTGTGGATTCCAAATGCATGGATCAGCCTCATTACTTCAATTGGAGGTAAGAAAAGAGAATACTAAACTTTGTACAAGGAGCAAGAACACATGGGATACACTATGTTGCACAATCTAGCCTAGAGTTAGTTGGTTTTATTGAATCTTATTGGGAGGGTGATAACATTGATAGAAAATAAACTTATGGGTATGTGTTTATGCTTTCATAGGACCAATCAACTGGTTACTTGAGAAGAAAAGTTCCATTTAACTTTCATTTATAGAGTCATAATACAAAGGAGTTGTGAATGCAACTATTCAATGTTTGTGGTTGCAGGGTATAGTTGGAGAGATTGGGATCGAGTAGGAGACTTATATAGTCATATATTGTTAAAACCAAAGTACCAATCAAATATAAAATGATATAGTACTGAGATAGTGGACCAAACACATACATATGCATATGCACTGTTGATGTAATTGTAACTTTGGAATGTATTTGTCCTTATTTCTTATGTATTGTAACCCGATGTTTATTCCAGAATGTATTTGTAACGTACTTGAGTCATGTCATAGACCGATGTTCCTATCAGAAATTTTCTATAATATAAAATTCATGTCAAGTCATTATGGGTAACCCTCCTATTGGTCAAGGGTTAAAGTCCCCACAGTTGTGAGGCCCTAGGGTTATTAGACTATCCTAAAGATGTCGACCCTAGGTGAGTCAATGTAAGTCGAGGCAATAGTCCCCACCGTTGTGTTAAGGATAAACCTCCTTGTTGGTCAGAGGAGGCAAAGTTCCCACAATTTGTGGGACACTAGGGTTATTAGACACTCCTAGAGATGTCAGCTCTAGTAAGTAATTGTTAAGTGAGGCCGACATGTTGGAGTGG
Organism: Pseudotsuga menziesii; assembly: GCA_001517045.1. Lineage (NCBI taxonomy): Eukaryota > Viridiplantae > Streptophyta > Pinopsida > Pinales > Pinaceae > Pseudotsuga > Pseudotsuga menziesii. Next base: position 54,077 of record LPNX010573314.1, read on the forward strand.
GTTTCAAGTGAAGGAAAGAATATAAATATGTAACACCACAGTTTCGACCCCATTTCATTAAATGTACATGATGTGGAGTTAAAGGCAAAATCCCCACCATCGATTTAGTTGTATTATGTTTCGGCGATTCGAATCATTGCCGATGGTATATCATGGTATACAACATATATTAAGTTTTTACATCATGTGAATATGCATATTTAATTAAATAACCCAACCATCTATGTTCATGGAAAATAAATTGAGAATGGGCGTGATTCTCACAAGGATAAAGGGGGAATGTCAAACTTTGAACCCATGGGGAAAATCCATGTGTCAGCTGTTAAACCCTGTTTGATTTTCCCATATTTCTAGTCTTATCTAACTACCACCATTAAAAATTTCCGTTGTTAGTTGGGGTAGTTATGGTTGGGGAGTGGAGTGTGGTGGGACTATTAGTCCTTTCCCACACGCACACTCCACCAACAGGTTGACCCTCTCGTTGGAAAAACAAAACCACCACCACCATCACTCCATGCGGACTCTCCATTCTCTTCCCTATGCCATTCTCTCCATCGTTGGTTCATCATTATGTTGATATATATGTAACTTCGGAATGTATTCTTCTATGTATCTTATGGATTGTAAACCGATGTTTATTCTGGGATGTTTCTATTATGCATTTGAGTCATGTGGTCATTCCCCAATGTTCCGATTGGGAGGATTAATAATGTAAACAAGTCATATCAAGTCATTAGGTAAGTCCCCACAGTTTAGGGGCACTTGAGTTATTATACACTAATTAAGGTGTAGGCTCAAGTAGTAATTATTAGGTCGAGCCTACGTGTGAAATGGTAATTCAAGTCAACAGACTAATATAAATAGAGAGTGCGAATCTCTCTATTTATCACTTGTGACTTACATCACTCTCTCTCTCAAGTGTGGCGCACCTTTGGAGAAGGAAATCTTTGGCTTGACAGAAGACAGAAGGCTGATGTTGTGTTGGGAGGTCATCTTACTGTTTTGGGATCACATCTTGTGGTGATACTATCTTAGAGGAAGTTGAGGGGTTTTATCCATTTATGGTTTCCCCTCCTAAAATCTTTGTGTCTCTTGTCTCTTGTGATGTGCTTATGTTATTGCTGTGCTTGTTATTCTCTCAGTGAAAAGATCCTAACATAATGCTAGCTTAAATGTGATGAAAATCTAACATGGAATCAGAGCTAACCTGAGAACAAGACATTGTGCAGCTACAAGAACTAGGGCTTCCTATTTTGTGGATATTCCTCCACATATTTTCAGCAAAAGTATGCTAGGATGACTCTCCATTGAAGGGTGCATCTTTCTGTCGATGCAGAATTCAATTTCAAGCATTTTAAGTTTCGATGTGGAAATTAGGGCTTTCTACAGAAGAGGAATTTTTGAGTGAGACTAGCATAGGATTTTTCTCCTCATCAAAACCGAAATTTAGAGACCTGGATCAATAAATTTGGTTAGGTGAAACTCCAGGAAAGTCAAACCCTAGTTTGACCCTGAGCTAGGAGAAACCCTAAATACTAAAACTGCTACGTTTTGGTACAGTCGCTATATTCCGAGATTGGCGAAGTCTCAGAAGCTGAAAATTGCAGGAGAGGAAGATAAAATCCTGATGAAAATTGTGTCCAAATTTCAGCCTTTGATTCGCTATATTATGGGAGATATGATCTCTCCAAGTTAGGGTTCCATCCTCTTCCAGAAATCATCCATAAACAGGACACCTAGGGAGATCTGCAATATCTTGGGCTACAGAGGTCCAAATGGAATTCCTAAAGATGTTTCAGAAAGGGAACAGACTGTAATTTCTGTGGTATGAATTTAAGACTCCGAAGATGAACCAGTGACACGTGGCATTCCATAAAACTTCGTTGTTTTGAACAGTCCAGTAACAGGTCACCTTGGGAAAAGGATCATAAATAAAAAATGGTGAAACCAATTCTGCTAAAACCTGTGGTTTTGGATCAGGGAGATGCGAGGTTACCTCATTGAGAAATTTCAGACACAGAGGATCCATAATTTCGGAGATATCATAGAAACAGTAACAGGAATTTCTGCAGAAAAAATCAGAAAATTAGGGCTTCCTGTTCCGGGAGTTTCCCTTCACTGTTTTCAGAAAAGGAGTACATTGGACAGCTCCATTTGAAGAGATATATCTGTTCATATAATCATATCTAAAAGATTCCAAGTTTTTAAAATTAGGGTTTCTGTGAAAAACCCTAGATCAACGAACTCCGGGACTGTAGAAATTCAGGCCTGCAGTAGATTAATTTCACTCACAGCAATTAACAATTGATCATGCAAATTATCAACAATGGAGACTGAATATGGAGCTG
>LPNX010573321.1:2050-17440 GCA_001517045.1 Pseudotsuga menziesii
ATTTTTGAAATCAAAATATGCTAAAAAAAATACTGTAAATAAAAGACAGAGATGGCTGTATGGCTGCAAGGGGGGCAGGTGGCTGTGCAGATGCAGGGAAAAAGGGGGGGCAAAGTAGCTGGGTTTCGGCGCAGAAACTATGGCAAAAAACTGTTCGCGGACCGCGGGTTGGAAGGCAACAGTCGCGCGCAGATCGCGGGTTTAGAAGAAACAGGCATGGTCTAGGTCACGGGTTTCGGGCTGACAGCGGCGGTCGGAGCGCGCCTGTGTAATGAGCAGGCGCGGTCGGATCGCGACTGTGGGCGGACAAAACGCGGTCGGGGCACAGGAAAAAAGGCTGACAGCGGCGAACTGGTCGCGGATTGTGGCTTGAAATGTGCGATCTGGGCGCAGTAAACAAGGCTGACAGCGGCGACTGGGTCGCGGGTTTGGGCCTGAAAGGTGCGATCTGGGCGCGGCAGACAAGGCTGACAGCGGCGACTAGGTCGCGGGTTTGGGCCTGAAAGGTGCGATCTGGGCGCAGCAGACAAGGCTGACAGCGGCGACTTGGTCGCGGATAAGGGCCTGAAATGTGCGATCTGGTCGCGGTTGCGGAAAGAAAAAACGCGGCTTCCGGCGGCCGAAAACGACAGCCGAAAGTACAGTACGAAAGAAAATAACAGTAAAACGAAAACAGCGGAGTCGCCAAAACTGTAGCTAGGGTTTTCACCCTAGCTTGTGCTGATGAGCACCTACTAAGGGATCTGGAATCCTTAGTAGCAGTTCGATTAAACAAAAAATAAACTGGAAAGTAAAAAGCTAAGCTAAGACAGTAAGAGTAAATAACAGGAAGTAAAAGACAATAAGGAAATGTGTAATGGTGTTTTTATTAGAGTTACCTCCAATGTAGAGGTTTGTAGAGTCCGTTGCGCTGGTCCGATGTCGGTGGCTCCGAGCTCCAAGCTGGTCCTTCTCCTTCTCCGATGGTGGAAAATAGGCCAAAAGGGGTCTCAATGATGGAAGTAGCTTGATGGTAAGCTAGGGTTTCACGAGATGTTTTGGCAGAGTAAGGATGCTATGACTGTGGATGTGAAATGAGGGGGCTTCACCACTTATTTATAGTTTTTTAGTGGTGAAGTGCTTGCCCATGGTTTTTGGAAACCATGTGGTTTAGGGCAGCTTGTTTAGGGTTTTTGGCCCTTTTAGGGTTTTTCTCCTTTTTCCTCATTATTTTTATTCCTTTTCTTCCCTTTTGGGGATTTTTGCTATTTTTGGAGGAATTTTGGTTATTTTTTGGAGGGAAAAGGGGTTTTTGGGCCTTTTGGAGGCATTTTAGGCCTTTTAGAGCCTTTTTAGATGGTTTTATGGCCTTTTGGGGGCTTTTAGTGGGATTTTCAGGGAAATATGGTAGGTAAATGGACGAATGAGCCATGAAATGGGGTAGATGAGGTAGTTAACCATTTTTGGGTGTTAACAGGTTTGGTAAAACTTCGATAAATTCAAACCCTAGTTTGACCTTGAGCTTGAAAAACCCTAAAATACTAAAACTGGTAGTTTTGGTACATTCTCTATGTCTTGAGATTGGAGAAGGCTCAGGAGCCAAAAATTTTAAAGGGTAAAGATAAATTCCTTATGTACCTTATGTAAAACTATAAGACTCATATTATCTATATGCATAAAGATATGATTCATCCAAATCAGGGTTTCACCCTCTTCCAGGATTCATCCCAAAATAGGACACCTAGGGAGAATTGTTATATCTTGAGCTACGGAGGTCCAAATGCAATTTCCCAAAATTTTACAAATAGGGCACAAAATTTACTTTTGGTGGTAAATGTTTCTAACCCTGAATTTTAAACAGTGACACATGGAAGTAGGTACAAGTTCGACATGATGAATAGTCTTGAAATAATTCACTTTGGGAAAACTTTCATAAGTACCAATTGGTGAAACAAATTCTGATCAAAACTATGGTGTTGGAAAGAGTACATATGGGGATACCTCACTACTAAATTTCAGACACAGAGTAGCTGTATTCTCGGAGATACCTCAAAAACAATATCAAGAATTTCTGTACAAGAAATTGAAGAAAACTAGGGAATCAAATATTTCACATTTCTAATCATAGTTTGGGAAAATGAGTATGATACTTAGCTCACCTTGAGGAGGAGAATATTTCTATCCAATCATGTCTGAAATATTCCAAGTTTTTAAAATTATGGTTTCTCTGAAAAACCTAGATCAGCTAGATCCAAAACCATGACAAACACCTCAAATTGGTAAGATCTAATCTTTTTCTATTTACATTTGAGGTGCTCATTTCAAAATGACCAATCACACGAGCTTGATGACAATGTTGGTGAAGCTGACAAATTCCAAGTATGGAAATATAATACCACTATGATCATTGAATAAATTGACTTGGAAAGGTATAGGATCCAATAGAATCATTGCAGATTCCATTAAAGATCATCTCATCCCTCATGTGTCATCCTTGAAGACACCAAAGGAAGCGTTTGATGCTATGTTGAAGAAATCGAAGAAGAATGAGATATTTTTATAACCACCTTGAATGCCCTCCCAGGATCATAGGATTCATTCATTCAAAGAATGTGTGCCAGAAGGAAGTGATTACCTTTAGCAAACTCTAGGAAGAGTGCACACAAGAAGAAGCCCGACTCATAACCAGAGAAAAGAAGATGGGAGAAACTGAAGATCCATCTCTCACGATTCAAAGAAGATCCCTTAAGCAATGAGGACTATGAAGGACTCAATTATTGAAGAGACTCTTATCCATATTATCATTTGGATAGGAAATGATGATGTCATGAATGAAGAAGATGATGAAGCAGAAGGCTCAAGAAGGAGTCTACCCACAAAACAAATAAAGATAAGTATTCAATTATCATTTCATGATATCATTTGGTTATTCATTTGTTTATATTCAGTTGATGTGCTATGAATGATAGAATTTTTTCATTAATGACAACATACTACTAATATGAATTTGATGGGTACTTAACCCATGGTGCTATACAACTCTCCATTGCTACTGATCTAGAATGAAACCTATTTGCTGACATATTGGATTAGTGCACAATCTCAATGATGTCATGGTAGAGATGGAAGGAATCTATAAAGTTTCTGTAAGATATGGATGAATGTTGTATTGGATAAAATAGTTGCATGATTATTTCTTTATGCATAAAGAATTTTCCATTATGAATATTCCCTATGAAATTTTTCTAACCATACAACTGGTGCATTTGACTTGTAGGAAAAATCGCGTACAATCATCTACAAGAAAATAAGGATGAGAATTGTTTCGAATAACAAGTGATGAAAGTTTTAGAAATAATCCAAGATGAATAATAATATGACGATACTTTGAAAGAAGGAAAGAGGTCTCAAACATAATGCAGTTATGTGACACTATTGAGCAAGATCATTGATGTAGAACATTCGAAATATGAAGAAATAGCCAAGAAGAAAGGGAAGGAGTGTACCAAGTCAAGAAGAATGATGTTTAGGATGCGGTATTGAGACCTAAAGGGAATTTTGTAGTATCTTCCATATGGATCTACAAGATCCATCATGCAGCAGATGAGAACATCGTGGGATACAACAAAAGATTCGTAGCATGAGGATTCTCATAGAAAGAAGGCATATACTATGAAGAGACATTTGCAGCCACTGGAAGTTGAGACACATGATAGGAAGACTCATGTGTACAAATTAAAGAAGGTCTTGTACAAGCTCAAAAGGAACCCATGGGATAACACATACATTAGGAGCTTGAAGATCACCTAAAGTGATGAAGATCTTAACCTTTTCTACAAGGTTGAAAATGAAATCCTATAGAGGTTGATATTGATGTATTTGTAACTTCAGAATGTATTCATCTATGTATCTTATGTATTGTAACCTGATGTCTATTCCGGGATGTATCTATAATGTAATTGAGTCATGTTGTCATGCTTCGATGTTTTGATTGAGAGGATCAATAATGTAAAGAAGTCATCTCAAGTCATTGTGGGTAACCCTCCGATTGTCTCAGGGTTAAAGTCCCCGCAGTTCTAGGGCACTAAGGTTATTAGACTCTCCTAGTAGAGTTCGGCCCTAGTAGGGTTTTATTCATGCCAAGATTAGTATAAATAGAGAGCTGGACTTTCTATTTAGGACACAACTCATACACACTCAAGTGTAGCGCATAGTTGAGGAAGGAGAAGACACCAGGGCTAGATAAGAAGAAGGTTACTACTATCGAGATATCACTTACTATTTAGGGCTTTCTCTATTTTGGTGTTGATTCTATCTCTGAGGAAGTTGTGGGATTTTCTCCATTTATGCTTTCCCCGAGGAAAAACACTTTGTTTGTTGTCTCTTGTGTTTGATTGCTATACTTGTTATTCTCTTAGTTAAAGATCCTAATAATGCTAGATTAATGTTGAAAAACTAACATGGTATCTGAGCTAGCCTGAGAACAAGACATTGTACAACTGCGGGAACTAGGGATTCCTAGTTTGTGGATATTCCTCCATATATTTTCAGCAAAAGTAAGGTGGAATAACTCTCCTCCTTAGGGAACATCTTTCTGTTGAATAAAAATCCAATTCTGATGTTTTTCAGTTTTGGACCTCACTCTGCTGCTGGAAATTAGGGATTTTCATAGAAGAGGAATTGTTTAGTGATCCTGGGCCTAGGTTGATATCCTCCCCAAAATCAAATTTAGGGATAATGTTCAAGGTATTTGGGTGGACAGAAGTCTGGAAAAGCAAAACCCTAATTTGCTCCCGATCTAGTACTACGGGATTTCATCTCCAAATCCAAATCTGACATCTTGACCTGGTAAGATCTAAATCTTTTTTATTTCCATTTTATGTTCTCAGTTTAAAGATCTCTCATCATACCAAGCTTTATCAAAAGCTTGAGGGAGTGGATAAATTCCAAGCTTGGAAGTATAGGATATCCCTAGTCCTGGAAGAAAATGAGTTAGATTCCTACATCCATGAGGAGGTTCCAGTTCTAGTGGGAGATGAGGAAAAGGCCTTACACAAGAAGAAGATGGTTAGGGAAAAGAGGATCATTTCTGATTCTATCAAGGATCACCTTATCCCACAGGTGTCCTCTCTCAAGAAACCTTAATCTATGTTTGATTCCCTAACCAAATTGTTTGAAGGGAAGAACATAAATCGGAAGATGACTCTGAGGAATCAACTGAAGAATGTGAAAATTTAGAATGTAGAGACCATCCAGTATTACTTCACAAGGGTTTCTTAGATCAAAGAACAATTAGAAGTTGTAGATGAAGAAGTGGAGAATGCAGAAATTGTGATGATAACATTGAATGGCCTTCCTAGGTCATGGGATTCATTCATCCAAGGAATATGTGCCAGAAATAAGTTAGTCAAATTCAGCAGACTGTGGGAAGAATGTTCTCAAGAAGAATCTTGGATAGCATCTCAAGAAGAGAAGATGGGAAGTGAAGACCAAGCTCTCACAGTTCACTCCAAGAAAGGCAGAAGAATACCTCATTACTCCAAAGGTAAGGATCCTCATCATAGAGATAACATTAGAAGGGACCTATCTAAAATGAGATGTTATACATGTGATGAAAGAGGACACTTTGCAAAATACTATCCTAAGAACAAGGTTCACTCTCATAAGAAGAAGGGGAACAAACGAATACATCATGCTCATGCTGCAGAGGATGATGAATCATCCAAGAAAAGGACCATATATGAAAGTGAAGATTCTTCAAGCGAGGATGAATATGTTTTGATCTCCGCTCTCATAGGTAACATTACTCATGGAAGTGATGATTGGCTTATAGATAGTGGGGCTTCCAAAAATATGAGTGGATTCAAGGAATCCTTTGTGAGACTGTCAGAACATGAATCACCTCACAAGGTGAAGCTAGGAGATGACTACCAATATCCAATAAAAGGTAGTGGGGAATCTTCCTATAAACTAGACTCTGGAAATTCTCTAACAATGAAGGAAGTATTGTTTGTGCCAGGACTCAAGAAGAACCTTCTCTCCATATCAGCATTGGATGCAAAAGGAATGAGGGTTGCATTCATAGATGGTCAAGTCATCATGTGGCCAAGAGGAAAGACTATCGATGATGTGGTGATGATTGGAGAACAAGAAGGAGGTTTGTAAAAATTGAAGGGCCATCCAAAACAAGCCTTGGTCCATGACACAGTAGAGCCAAGTGAACTTTGGCATAGAAGGCTTGCACATAGGCATTACAGAGCACTACCTATTGCAAGCAAAGTTGCTGAAGGTCTTCCAAAATTCCAAGAAAAACATGATGGGGTCTGCAAAGGATGTGCGAAAGGAAAGAATACAAAGAAAACATTTCCTAGTAGTGAAAGCAAAGCCAAAGGAATCTTAGAAATCATCCACTCCGATGTATGCGGTCCTATGTCATCAAGCTCACTAAGCGGGTATGCATATTATGTTTCTTTTATTGATGATTTTTCTAGGAAGACATGGGTTTACTTCATGAAGAACAAAGACAAATTATTTAGCAAATTCAAGGAATTCAAAGTCTTGATCGGGAACCACACTGAAAAGAAGATCAAGACTTTTCGATCAGACAATGGCAGAGAATTCACTTCGAATGAATTCAAAGAGCTATGCAAATAATCAAGGATTAAGAGGGAGTTGTCTACTCCTTATAATCCACAACATAATGGGATTGCGGAACGGAAGAACAGAACTATCATGGAATCCGCAAGAGCTATGCTTCATGATCAAGACCTTCCTATGCATCTTTGGGAGGAAGCTGCCAGAACAGCGGTGTATGTACATAACCATACTCCACATAGAGTACTCGAAAAAAATACTCTTGAAGAATTCTTCTCCGGCAAGAAACCATAAGTCATCCATCTCAGAATATTCAGTTGTCCTGTGTACATACACATTCCAAAACAGAAGAGAACAAAATTAGATCCTTCAGGAAAGAAGGGTATATTTGTGGGATACTCTGAAAGCTCCAAGGCTTACAGAATATATTTCCCAGGATACAAAAAGATTGAAATCAGCAGGGATGTGACATTTGATGAAGACAAAGCTTACAACAAATCCACAAAGAGACCTACTGAAGAACCTAAAGAAGCAGAAGCACCCAGAATTCATGATACAACCATGAATGAAGAAACTCAAGAAGAAGATCAAGATTTCAAAGAACCACAAAGACCTGTAGATCCACCTCTGGAGAAGAATCCTCCTAAGAGGAAACATGCTTGGGTATAAGAACTTATCCAATTTGCAGGGAGATATGGGGCTCCAGAAGAGAATCACAGAGAAAGAAAGAGGACCAGATCCTGCTTCGGGTTTGTAGCTTTACTATGTGATTTCATTGATAAAGAACCTTCCAGTTATGAAGAAGTGGCAAAACAGAAATAATGTAAGGATGCTATGATCGAAGAGTATCAATTGATCATGAAGATTGATGTTTGGGATGTTGTCCCAAGACCAGAAGGGAAGTCAGTTGTAACTTTCAAATGGATCTACAAGATCAAACATGCTGCAGATGGTAGCATTGAAAAATATAAGGAAATATTTGTGGCTCGGGGTTTCTCTCAGAAAGAAGGAACAAATTATGAAGAAACCTTTGCTCCTGTAGCTAGATACACTTCCATCAGATCGGTACTTGCTCTGGCTATAGTGATGAAATGGAAGATACACCAGATGGATGTCAAGACTGCTTTCTTGAATGGTGTAGTGGAAGAGGAAGTGTATGTAGAACAGCCACTCAGTTTTGAGACTCATGACAGGGAGTCTCATATATGCAGATTGAAAAAATCCCTGTACGGTTTAAAACAGGAACCCAGCACCTGGTACAGCAGAATTGACAGCTTTCCATCCAGTTTGGGCTTTACCAAGAGTAAAGCAGATTCCAACCTCCACTACAAGGTTGAATATGGCAACCCAGTGATGCTTCTACTATATGTAGATGATCTATTTGTGACAGGTACGGATGGGTTGATTGCTGGTACGAAGAGAAATCTAACTGTTGAGTTTGAAATGAAGGACTTGGGATGATGCATTATTTCCTAGGTATGGAGGTGTGGCAGACTGCAGATTGAATCTTCCTTGGACAAGGGAAGTATGTAGTAGAGATCCTGAAGACGTTTGGGATGATGGACTACAAGGCTATGGCCACACCTATGGAATCGAACCTGAAGCTATTGAACGGTGCTTCATCAGAGTCAGTTGATGCTACGATGTATCGTTAGATGATTGGGTCCTTGATGTACCTGACAAACACGAGACCATATATTTGCTTTCCTGTGAACACCTTGAGCCAGTTCCTGATAGATCCGAGACATGTTCACTTGATTGCTGGAAAGCATATTCTAAGGTACCTGAAGGGTACAGTTGATTATGGGCTCAAGTACGATGTGAATCAGAAGATTAACCTGGAGGGTTATGTTGATTCAGATTGGGCAGGAAATGCCATCGATAGGAAGAACACTTTAGGGTGTTGTTTCAGTATGGGATCAGGTGTGATCTCTTGGTTTAGGAGGAAGCAATCCTATGTGGAACTCAATACAGCTGAAGCAGAGTATGTCATAGCTTGTTTAGCTATTTGTGAGGCAGTATGGATGAGGAAGCTATTGTCTGATTTATTTGATCTCCAGTTGGATGCTACTTATATACATTGTGACAATTAGAGTTGCATGAAGTTATCAAAGAATCCAGTGTTCCATGACAAGTCGAAGCATATTGAGATCAAGTACCACTATATCATGGATATGGTGTAGAGGGGAGCAGTGAAGCTCCAGTATGTTGCAACAGAGGAACATATAGCTGATGTATTGATGAATCCATTTGATAGGTTGAAGTTTGAGTACTTCAGGGAGAAGCTTGGTGGTCTCCAAATCGAGGTTTCCTCCAAGGGAATGTAATGAAACCCATATCAATTCTGACATGGTGAGAGGATTGGTTCCTTCCATTGTCAGATGTAAGGGCTAATCCATTCTGTCATGGTGAGAGGATTGGTTCCTTCCATGTCAGATATTAGTGCTGGCCATTCTATCAAGTAGGATAGATGTAAGGGCAACTACCATTCTAGGAATGGAGGGACCTGGTCAGTTACCGGGAAAACTTAGTCTAGGACTAAGAAGCCATTCTGATGTGATAGAGGGATCTGTTCCCACTTGATCAGATGTAAGGGATGAACCATTCTGTCATGGATAAAGTATTAATTTCTTCCCATGTTAGATGTGGGTATTGGCCATTTTGATGAGAAGGTCTGATGTAAGGGAAACTGCCATTCTCTAGGAGAAAGGAGGCACCTGGTCAGTTACCAGGTAGCTCCATTAAGGACTAGGGGCCATTCTAATATGATTGTTGGGATGTGTTCCCTCATGATCAGATATGAGTGTAATCCCTTCCATCAGTACTGGAATGTGTTCCCTCATTGGTGGATGTAAGTGCAGAGCCCTTCCATAAGTACTGATATGTGTTTCCTCATTGGTGGATGTAAGTGTAGAGCCCTTCCATCAGTACTAGGATGTGTTCCCTCATTAGTGGATGTAAGTGCAAATCCCTTCCATCAGTACTGGGATGTGTTCCCTCATTGGTGGATGTAAGTGCAGAGCCCTTCCATCAGTACCGGAATGTGTTCCCTCATTGGTGGATGTAAGTGCAGAACCCTTCCATCAGTACTGGGATGTGTTCCCTCATTGGTGGATGTAAGTGCAGAGCCCTTCCATCAGTACTGGGATGTGTTCCCTCATTGGTGGATGTAAGTGTAGAGCCCTTCCATCATTGTTTCTGGGATGTGTTCCCTCATGGGTGGATATAAGTGCTGAGCCTTTCCGATAGGTTTCTAGGATGTGTTCCCTCATGATCGGATGTGAGTGCTTGGCCTTTCTGATATGATTATACGATTGGTTCCTACATGATCAGATGTGAGTGTTGGGCGTGCCTTTCTGACGAGTAGGTTAGATGTAAGTGCTGGAAGGACCATTCTGACGAGTAGGTCAGATATGCTGAAGAAGACCTACATGGAGGCCAGGCCTACAACTAGCATGAAAAAGGGCTGGCTCTGTAGAACTTCCTGTGACGAGAAGAATCGTGAGATAGAACCCATGATGATCCAGATCTAGTGATGATGATCCAGCAGTGATGATACAGATCAAGTGATGATCCAGATCCAGTGATGATCCAGATCAAGTGATGATCCAGTGATGATCTAGATCAAGTGATGATCCATATCCAGTGATGATGTCCAGTGATGATCTAGATCCAGTGATGATGTCCCATGATGATCCAGATCGAGTGATGATCCAGATCCAAAGATGAAGATAACTTGAAGACTAAGAAGACTTGAAGTTGCAGATGACAAGATGATCCAGTTGATACAAAGAAGAAGACCAGTGCTAAAAATTGTGTCGAAAGAATACCTTCCTAGTTAAGAGGGAGTGTTGATGTATTTGTAACTTTGGAATGTATTCATCTATGTATCTTATGTATTGTAACCCGATGTTTATTCTGGGATGTATCTATAATGTAATTGAGTCATGTTGTCAAGACCTGATGTTTTGATCGAGAGGATCAATAATGTAATCAAGTCATGTCAAGTCATTATGGGTAACCCTCCAATTTTCTAAGGGTTAATGTCCCCGTAGTTACAGGGAACTAAGGTTATTAGACTCTCCTAGTAGAGGTCAACCCTAGTAGGGTTTTAGTCATGTCAGGATTAGTATAAATAGAGAGTTGGACTCTCTATTTAAAACACAACTCATACACACTCAAGTGTAGCGCATAGTTGAGGAAGGAGAAGACACTGGGGCTAGATAAGAAGAAGGCTACTGCTATCAAGAGATCACTTACTGTTTTGGGATTTTACTATTTTGGTGTTGATTCTATCTCTGAGCAAGTTGTGTGGTTTTCTCCATTTATGGTTTCCTCGAGGAAAAACACTGTGTTCATTGTCTCTTGTGTTTGATTGTTGTACTTGTTATTCTCTCAGTTAAAGATCCTAATAATGCTAGCTTAATGTTGAAAAACTAACAGATGACAAGCTCGTAGATGGGTGTGAGGAGAACTTTTGAAAAGCTTCAGAATCTTGGTATCCAATGACCCTAGATTGATACATAGAATATTAGTAGCAGAGGAAGCTACTTATCACTCCAGTACAGAATGTTTCGATACATAGAGTACAAAAGGAAGAGGGAGAATGATGTTTCTCTTCAGAAGGAGTGACTGCAGAGGATCTTGAGGTTCGACATGATACAGTACGATGGACAAATTACTGATGGCTCTAGGGTTTCCTAAGAGTAAAGCAGACTCCAACCTTCGCTTAGAGGTTGAAGGAAGAAGACCAGTGATGCTTCTGCTATATGTCGATGACATGTTCTTGACACGAAAAGAGGAAATCATTAAAGATGAAAGAAGGAGACTTGTTGTCGAATTCGAGATGAAAGACTTGGGTATGATGCACTACTTTCTAGGCATGGGGGTGTGGCAGAATACAAGTGGAATCCCCCTTGGACAAGGTAAGTATGTAGTGAAGATCCTAAAGAGGTTCAAGATGATGGATTGCAAGGACATGGCCACACCTATGGCATCGAGCTTGAAGCTATTGAGTGACGCTCCATTAGAGACAGTTGATGCCATGATTTATCGTTAGATGTTTTCTTCATTGATTTTCCTGACATATTCGAGACATGCTCACCTGGTTCCATAACATGCAGTGAGGTACCTGAAGGGTACTATTGAGAATGATATGAATCAGAAGACTAACCTACTTGGTTATGTTTATTCGTATTGGTAGTGCCACTGGGAAGCAGAATACCTTAGGATTCTTCTTCAATTTGAGATCAAGTATGGGCTACTGGTTTGGCAAGATGGATTCTTGCATGGCGCTGAGTATAGCCGAGAGAGGAGCAATGAAGCTCCAGTTTGTGATCTAGATCGAGATCTCTTAAAAGAGGGATTTCTAGCATAGTAGGTGAGATAGGTTGTCTGATCATAAAAATCTCGGCGAAGCGTGTATGTTGCCCAGACATACATGATCCTATAGGTTGTCCTAGGATGTAATCAGTCTAGGTGAAGCTTGCAGGTTATCCTTGGACGTAATCAGACCTTATATGATTTTATGCTAGAAATGGCCAAAGTGAAGTTTGAGTACTTTAGGAAGAAGCTTTGTGGTGTTACCACCTAAGTCGTACTTAGTGGTTTTTTATCAAGTCATCCTGGTGAACCGAACAAGGATAACTTGTTCGGACTTCAGAAGATATTTAGAAGTACTTCTAGGAAGTGCTTGTTGTACTATATCACATGTTCATACCCCATCGGGGGGATTGTAATAAATGTTCTAGCATGATAGTGTCTATAAAAGACTCGGTCTCTTAGACTTTATTTGTCAATCTGATCAGCCCACGGTGTTTTTTCCCTTGGTTATTATTGGTTGTTGAATAAATGACTGATAATTTTTGAGTTTTTCACTCCATACCTCCAATGTTCGGGTGGTCGGCTTGGAATTTAGGCCTATTGAGGTTATTAGAGTTTATGTGTCAATGCATAAGCATGCTATACATCATGGTCAAGTCATATGAACATGTCTAAGTCCCCCTAAGTTTTTTCAATTTTTCAATTTTTTAGTTTTTTCAGTGTTTTTTATTAAAAAATTAATTTTTCCAAAACTTAGGCTATTTTTTAATAGTTTACTTGGAAAAATTGATTTTGTAATAAAAGTGGGCCAAGTAATCAGTTTTAGTCATGTAGGTGCTCATTTTCAAGCTAAGAGCACCATGTAAACCCATGGACCCACTATTTCCTAGTTTTGAGTGATTTTCCATCACTCAAGTCAGAAAGCCCCAAAAATCAATTATTGATTATTTTAATTAATAATTTGATGAATAATGGAGCAAATCCAAAATCATAAATCAATGGATTCTCAGCCGATTTAATTGAAATCGGTCAAATATGAACCAGATTGACTGGATCTGACAAATCCTTGACTGAAGGAGGTGATCAAATCAGATCCAAAGGTGATCTTCAGCTATCTTCATGGGGAATTGTGCCCTCTCTCTCTCCTCCACATGTGTGGACTCTCTTGGATGATCTGTGGACTGATGTGTCGGTTTATGGGTTGATGTGTCAGCTCAATCAAGCCCCCAATTGACAAGTAGGCTCAGTTCGGCTTCATATCTGCATTGATTGACTCTCCATCAGCTGATTTGATCTGATTCCTTGGGAATTGCGACCCCCTGGGATGGATGTCTTGTTTTTGTATATATCCAAGCACAATAGCCTCTTCCAAGCTAGTTAGAACTGGGATTGAGGTGCTGCTGCTATTGTCTTGTTGTTATTATTCATTTGAAATAGAGAGAAGATTTGGAGGCAAGACGACGTTGTGCCATTGTATGTGTGGATGATCATTGCCATTGTTTTACTAAGGTATCTTGTATCTGTGTTCATGATTTGCTAACTGCTTGTAGATCCGTTGTTAAGATTGATAATAAGCTTATTATAATCTTGATATGAAAGGTGCTTTTCAATAAGTTTATTGGCCATCTCTTTCCTTTGATGCATGTTTAGAGATCTAGACTCAGCATGTTCTATAAGCTTATATGCATGTTATTCTCAATCTCTATGTATGTAATAACCAGATCTCACAAGTTTTTTCGGCAAGTTTTTTTTATTTCAGCTGAGCTGTAGGTTTTTAGATTGGAGGGGATACTGATCTAGTTTGCTTCTTCACTCTCTCCAAAACCTTCCAAAGGCATAGTCCCTTGACATTCCACCTGAAAGCTCCACTGTGGATCTTCAAGGCTTCAAACACTCTTTCTCTCTCTTCCTCCTTCAAAATCTTAATTTCTTTTCAAATTGGTTACTTTTAAAGAGTCTTATTGCTTAGATCTGTCTCATTAAGAAAATTACATATAGATATAGATAGTAATATCCTTTATTAATTTTAGATCTCAGTTTCATTTTTCATATAAAGTTGTATTTTAAGAGATCTAGCTGAAATTATCCTCTTTTTGCAAGCATTTTAATGAAAATTTGTAGCTTGTGTTTAAGGTAGTTTCCTTTGATATACTTTAAAGTTTCATATTCTGCAAGAAAAGTGCACATATTATTGGCTTCCCAAACAACAAGCTAATATCCCAAGAAAATCTTGCTTTCCTTGGTTCCTTTTTGCAAAACTAGATTACCCCAACTTAACAAACTTTTACTTAAGTTTTTTTTTGGTAACTAGTGTAGTAACCCAAAACACTTTCAAAATGTGTTTGGGAACATTTGATCTCAATTGCTTTCTTCTTTTTAGCAGGTCCAACAAAAAATAGAAGGAGACTCTACCAAAATTCCAACTCTTGGACAAATCGGAGCTTCCAGGAAGTTTCCCCCACCACCTTGTTTAATTCTAGCTTGTTGTAAGCCTTTGGATCCCAGATAACAAGAACCAAAGTGCATCAATTTTAATTTTCTGATATTTTAAATCACTGCTTTATAAAAATCAAATGTCCTTTCGAATGGGCTCTTTCGAGCCTATTCACCATCCCCCTCGGGGGGATTTGCATCGGTGTCAATTTTTTACTTTTTGTTCATATCTTTTCAAAATAGCATAGCTCTAATCTGCAAGGTAGTATACTTTGATTTATTATCAATTTCATATTCCATATTTGATATTTCAAAGTAATCTTAATACTTACCCCACGACTTCCCGATTGACCTGAAAGGGGAAAGAGATGCGTGGTAGGACTAATTAGAAAACCGGAATTGTGTATATGTGTTTTCCTTTTCATCATTTGTTTCTTCAACTATTATAAAATTAACCCCTCCTTGATTCCCCGATTGAGATCCACTTGGATCGAAAGAGCTTCCTGGAGGGTTTTCTTTTTAAACAAGAACACCCATTTTAAAATTTACTAAAATTAACAAGACTCCATTGTGTATTCTCTACACTTGGTTGTGGTTCGTCCGATCAGTCAAGCTGTATCAAAATCATTTGAGTGACTATAATAAATAGGACTCACTCTCCTAAATTTACAAACCATCAGGTGAAAATCCAACACCTAGATCAAACCATTACTGTGGAAAAATACCCAAAGGAAGTGGGAACTTCTAAAAAGTGACCTCGGGGTGCCGATCTATGTCACACCCTAACAAGTGTGTTATGAACAATATCCCCAGAGACTCCATTTATCCCACATATTTCTTGCAGGTAGCCGTGAAGGTTTAGTTTTGGACATAGTCCAAGTACTCTCAAGTATATCTGGAGTCCACCCCTTCCCCTAATTTTAATCAACTCACACCTCACATTAACTTAAAACGTACCAAGAGGCAATTGCAAAACATTCACTCCAAGCACATACAAGTACATTGATTTTATTTTGACTCCATTCTAAGGCACTAGTTATTTTCTTGTTATATATATATATA
>LPNX010573332.1:12400-187086 GCA_001517045.1 Pseudotsuga menziesii
TGCCTTTGTTGACAAATGAAATATGTCAGTAGAGTTATAAAGGCCAAAAGAACGGATAGGTAAAAGATATGAAATAAAACCTAGTTTGTAAGTAACACAGTTTCAACAGTAATTATAATACAAGAATGAAAACTATGGTGCAAACCCTTGATAAACATTTATACAAGAATTAAATTGCAGAATTAATATAAAGAAATAAACCATGGATAAATCTAACATAAGAACTAAAGTACAGCCTAGGGTTATAACTTAAAATGTAAACCCTAGAAGATTTGAACAGAAATCAAACATATAGGGTTATAACATGTAAATCTAAATCAAGAAATCTGAAATCAGCAGATATTTATTCTAGAAAAATAGAATAGGTAGCCTAGGATCTCATACATAAAATCTGAAGCTTCTTTAATGGTTGAACTTGGACACTCAAGTAACCAACATTAACAATTCATAGGAAGATTTGACCTATGTATTAGATGACCAAATCACTTGGGAACTATCACATTCCACCCAACCATGATCCAAAACTGTTCATGGTTTAAATCCAAATCCCCTCGAGCTAGACTCCAACATGCAAATAGCTTAGAGCTCATAAGGTAGGGTTTCCTATCTAGTATATCAGGTCTGGATCAATTCTCCTTTTCCTTCCAAGAAATTGTTCATCAAGCATTCTCTTGAGAGCAGGGATTATTTTAGGGAACCATACTTATTTAAAAGTGTATAAATGTTGGCGAATCTTACCAATTCTGAAAACACCAACTATAAAATGTTTGGTGATATTTTTCAAAAAATATTTTAATTTCCAAGGATTTTATATTATTTATATAATAATTTGGCGATTTTCAGGGTGAAAAAAGTTTACCCCGGGATTAAAATTGGAAGAAACAAGGCTTCAAAAAATGCAAAATGGTGAATATTTTTTTAGACAAAAACTCCTAAAAATATCCCATGGGCTAAATTTCACCCCTAAAATTATCCCTGCTTAAGAGAAAAACAGGCAAAATAATGACTCCCACAATATAGATTAGAACCCCAATCCTTGCCTTGGCTTGAGACTTTATAGACAGACTTTTCAGTCAAAGGGGCAGTTAAATCAAGAAACCTTGATTTCTTGATTTAACCCTTTTTAATTAATTTGGGTAATTTTTAATACTTTAACTTAGGAACTTTCAACTAATTCCTAATTAGACTTTTTTTAGGTATTATACTATTTATTATCTTTTAATAATAAATAATAATGGATGGATATTTCCTTTCTTTCTTTCATGATTAATATTATTACTATATATATTCTTTATACATACCATGTATAAAATACATAATAATATAACATTTGTTACATTTATCTTTGGGCATCATATACCATGATCCCTAGACTTAATGACACTTCTTCATTAAGGTCAAAATAGGTAGATGGTTAGGTCTACTAGGTTACAAAGCTCTAAACATCCTTTCATGTTGGATTCCCTCATATAACATGGTAGTTCTTCAGTACTTGATGAGAATAGATAAATTCCAAATTTCATTTAATCACGTATAAATAATTATGATGAGATCAATATTTTTCTCGAGTCATTCCCACTTAGATGTTATTAAATTCTTTTCAGTAACCCCTAGCACTTACCATATCCCATACTCAACGCTTAACACAGACTTACAAACTTAGTGAAATTCCAGATCTCTTCGTTGCACACTAATGCCAGTATGTACTTGTACAATACACCTAGGGATACAATGGACAAGGATCTGATGCTCCAGAGCTTATGCTCAACATCAACATGGAAGGATCCAAGGCATATTCCCATCACTTCCAATGATCTTTTCATGTGTTCTAGAGGTTCTTGCTCAACACAAATGTAAGTACTCATGTGCTCTAGAGCTTCTTTCTCAAAACGGAATATTAATTACCCATGTGCTCCAGAGTTCCGCCCAACAACAACAAGCATATATATATATATNAAGATAACATCGAAATCAATAGGCTCATGCCTATAAGTGTTAGGTCCCAAATTTGGGATATTAGATCTCTCCCTTCTTAGAACAACACCATCCCTAGTGTTCTAGGGACTTAGAATGAAATCATGAAACAAGGCAGGGTAGTCCTTTCTCATGGTGGCTTCATTCTACCAAGTAGCCTCATCGGCCTCAAAGTGCTTCCATTGTACTTTCTACTAGAATATGGTGTGCTTCCTGAGCCGCACCTCTCTTTTGTCAAATATATGAATAGGCTTAGGAGAAAATTCCCCTTCAGTTTTCACCTGTAATAAAAACCAATCAACTACATGTTTAGTATGGAAACCAACTGTTCACTTGGATCTTGGTAACCAACTGTTCCAAGTCCATTAATAAATTAGGCCCTAACATGATACGATCCACTGGGCTATCCCAAGTAACCGATGTTCTGCACTTCCTTCCAAAGAGTACCTCAAAGGGAATCATCTTGGAAGAATTCTGATAACCATTGTTGTATGCAACTCTGCAAGATGCAGGTAGTCTTCCCACTTAGTGGGTTTGTTCATGACATACATTATAAGCATGTCCTAAACAATCTGGTTTACTCTTTCTGTCTTCCCATCTATCCACGGGTGATAAGTAGTGCTAAAGCTCAACTACGTCTCTAATCCAAAGAATAAATATCTCCAAAATTTTCATGTAAACTTAACATCGTGATCCGAGATGATTTCCTTGGGTATCTCATGCAATCTAAATATATCCTTCAATAATATATCAACAATGTTCACTACCTTGTAGGTCAACTTCACAGAAATGAAGTGTGCTGCTTTTGAAAACTTGTCAATGACTACAAAAATATAATAATTTTGCTTCTTACTTTTTTGGTAGACTGGTGATAAAATCCATACTAATGACCTCCCACTTCCATTCCAGAATGGGTAATGACTGCAGCAATTCTGAAGGATGTTAATGCTCAACTTTGATTAGCTAATAGTCATGACATTTCGTGATAAACATCGCAATGTTGGCCTTTAACTTAAGCCAGAAAAAGTGTCTCTTGATGGTGGATATCATGTTCTGATATCCCGTGGGACATGTTCCCTGAGTAGGGTTCCTGATGAAATTTTGTGAGGATGCTAGACTGAATTTCCCCTCCTTCTAGAATGCACAATCTATCCTTGGACCATAGCAGTCTGGATTCATCTACTTTGTATTCTTTTTGTTGTTGAAACAACCTATCCTCTTGGGCTTTCTTGAGGATTTCTACATAGAAAGGGTCAACTATTTTGTCCATTCTAATCCTCTCATGCAAATATTCATCATTTTGAATCAAACTCACCTCATATATCATATGAGTTCGTCATCTCAAAGAATCGACAACCTTGTTCTCTTTTCCCTTAATGTGTTTAAGCTCGAAATGGTACTCAGTAAGGAAATCCAACCACCTGGATTTCCTTGCATTCAGATCTGGTTGGTAGAATAAGTATTTCAAACTCATATTTTTTGTCTTTAGAAGGAACTTCCTTACCATGAGGTAGTGCCTCCACATTTTCAACGTGTGGGTGAAGGCGGCTAACTCAAGATAGTGCGTAGGGTATTTCTGCTCATGCTCTTTTAAATGTCATGATTCATAACAGATCGCATGATTGTTCTGCAAGAGGAATCCTCCAATTCCTTCCTTGCTTGCATCCATGAAAACAACAAAATCCCTATTGGGATCCGTGATTCGTAGTATTAGTGCAGTCACCAAAATATGCTTGAGCTTTTGAAAACTTTCTTCACACTTGGCAGTCCACAAGAACTTATTTTCTTTCTTTTGAAAAGTGGTCATGGGGCAAGCAATTCTTGAGAAGTTCTCAATGAAATTTTGATAATATCTGGTGAATCCAAAAAAGGATCTAATGTCTATGACACTAGTAGGGGTAGGAAAATCCTTTATGTCTTTAATATTTTCCAGGTCCATGGTTATCCCTGTCTCGGAGATAATGTGACCTAAGTACTGTATCTGTGATTTGTAAAAATCACATTTACTAAACTTAGCATAAAGTTGGTGTTGTCGTAACACTCGTAGAACTATGGGAAGGTGCTCTTTGTGTTACTATTTATTCTTGGAAAAAGATAGGATGTCATCTATAAAGATCAAGAAAAACTTATCCAGATACTTACTGAATATGTTGTTCATCATACACATAAATTTTGTGGGTGCATTGGTCAACCTGAACGGTATCATTACAAAATCGTAGTGCCTATACCTTGTACAAAAGGTGGTTTTTTGAATATCCTTGTTGGGAATCCATACCTTATGGTACCCATATCATAGATCAATATTTGAAAATATTTTGGCTCCTCCCACCTGATCAAGCAAGTCATCAATTTGAGGGAGTGGGTATCGGTTCTTGATAATCATTTTGTTCAACTGACGGTAGTCGATGAACATCTGCATTGTACCATAGTTATTCATTATGAATAGTATCAGTGCTCCCCAAGGAGACAAAGTGGGTCAGATAGCCCCTTTCTTTATCAACTCCTGCAACTATAGTTTGAGTTCCACCAACTTAGGTGCACTCATGAGGTAATGGGATTTGGAAGCCGGAACTGATCCTGGGTCAGTTTGATGGAAAATTCTAGGTCTCATTTTGGAGGTAATCCTGGTATTTCCTCGAGAAACACATCCTTTAATTCTTCAAGAATGGTGAATTCTTCTCTGCGTTGTTCTCTTTCAGACTCTAGGTCTTGGATGTTTACTACAAACAACTTGCATCCTTTCCTTACGCATTTATTTTCTTGTAAGGAAGATATTTGACTTACAGAAACTTTCTTTGGGATGCCTTGAACCTTTACTTGGTTCCCTTGGCTATCTATACACAAGATTGGTTTGTGCAGGCAATCAAACCAATCCATGTCGATAAGTATATCGTACGATCCTAATGGTAGGATGTTCAGGTTTACTTTCGTAGGAAAACCATTCAAGTTTACCTCACAATCTTTAACTATTTCCAAAACTTTTTGTTTCGTACCTATGGCTAACTGTACCAACCAAGGTTTATCATTCTTTACTTTTCCTAGTTTGCATACATCAACAATTTTAGGTGAAACATAGCTACAGAAAGCATCGAGAACAATAAATATTGGAATAGAAGTGTTTAAGATCTTACCTTCTATCTCAACCATTGTAGCTTGATGGTCTGCTTATCGGCCATCCAATGTTGCATAAATCCATGGTGTTTCCACTATGTCCATGATGGTTGGTTCCTCTTGTAAGTTATGCAAGACCCCATTGGTCTTGTTCTTACAATCTTGGGCATAATGAGGTCTGTTGCATTTCCAACACTTGATCGGTAGTGGAGTAGCATTGGCTCCACTTGTTACTGGCTTGTTAACATTAGGAGCTATTACATAAGGCTTCGTATCAGATTTATTGAATTTCTTGTTTACTGGAAAGTTGTTATTCTACTTTCTGTATGGTTATCAGTTAAACCCAAGTTTGCGATTATCAAAAAATTTCTTAGACTTGTCTCTATTCCAGTTCATGTTCTCTTTCCATAGCTTCCTATTATCATAGACGAGTCTAGACTTGTTCAGCGTGGTATCCAAAGTTTTTGGCATGTCGAATTCAATTGTGTCCCAAAAGTTGGGAGGAAGACATCCTAAAAACTGTTGGATCTTTACCTTTTCATCCTTAATGTATGGTACATAATGTAATAGATCTAGAAATTTGTTAATAAAAGCGTCCATAGTCATGGACCCCATACATAGCATGTGGAATTATTTCACCTTTTGGTCAAAGAACCTTTCCGACATATACTTTTCTTGGAAGATTTTTCGGAAATTATCCCAACATTTTTATCTTAGCTCATCTTTCTTGGTGTGTTTCAAATCCCTCAACCATCTTGTTTCCTTACCATTTAAATTATAGATGGCAAGTCGAGCCTTCATCTCACTTGAGTAGTTATGAACTTGGAAATATTTTCTCATACCCAGCAGCCACTCTTCAGCTTTCTCCCTGGTGTTTACTTCCCCTTCATAGGTCGGGGCCCCTATTTTTCTAAATCCCTCTTGAAGAATTTCATCACTTCTTTGTTTCTTTTTGCGAGGAGAAAGAGAGCCATCACTGGAGAGACTATGATTATCTCCTTTTGGTGTTTCAGGGGTACGCTCCTCTTTTTCTTCTTCTCTTGGGTTGCTGGCCCGTTTATGGTAAGGTTCTCTTTTGGATTTGTTTGTGGACTAAGTAGGATTTCCCTGCGGGCTTCCCTTTGATCATATTTCTTAGTAATTCTTCATTACTAGCTTGTTGTTCTTTTCTTTTGTTTAGACTGTCTTCTTAGAAACTTTGTAATTCTGCTTGAAGACTGTGTATCATCTTCAAAATATCAGAATTTAATTCCAACACCAGATTTACTTTTGGGGTGGGGGTGTTCATCTTTCCTAGCTGGCTGTTATCTTCCTCAGTATTCATAATCTGAACTGTTCTGTAAAAATTCCTGAAATTTCTAAAAAGTTTAATAACAGGAAAATTTCTGTTACTTACAAAATTTAATAACATACTTTATTTTCTTTTGTACTAAATGCTTGGTGCGTCCACAGGTCTCTTAGTATTGAATCTGGGTTCTGATACCACTTGTAATGTCCCCTAAAATTGAATTTCTTTTTTATTAGCCTAGCAAAAAATACCTATGTGGAACATTATTAAACTTGCAGAATATAACGTACACTGAATGTACCACTGTTTGGTCATAATTTGTTCTTATGTTCTATCATCTTACTTTTAGTTGTGACTATTATTGTATTTTACTTATGATTTCATAATGTTGTTTACTACATTAATCTTATGGTTATACATTATTGTGTATGTGTCCTTATTTGATTATATGCTTCAGTCATTTATGCATAGTCTTACTTGTTATTTATATGGTTCTAACATAAGTTTGTTTCTTGAACTAAACTAGGTGGAGTGGCGGGACCAGTTCTCCCATGTGACTCACTGAGAGGTAAATTTTCTACTTGGGTAACGAGCTTACTTAGTTCAGTTTGAACTAAGGCACTCTTTCATTCTATGTATATTATACTTAGTGACAGAGACTTATTTAAGGAGGGCTAAACGTTTTGATTATTAAAAACACCTGCTAATTGTTTTTATGGTTTCTTATAGACTCAGCTTGATAATGAGGTAATTACTATATTTATCATTTAAACACCTAGTTAGATTATCTATGTGACGCCTACTATCCATTATGTAATTACGGATCCATTGTTCCTATCTTAATCTATTTGTAATTCATGTTTATAGTATTTAAAAGTACTAATACATCTTTTTATTTATTCTTGGCAGGTTATAAAATTTGGTTAAACATCCAAATATCGACTTGTAGTCAACAAGTTTACCATGGCATATTCCATATCTTGTGGTTCTAAGCTTAACACTTAAGGAAAAGAATAAGGAAATGTTTAAGGATTTAAGCCTAAGGTATACATGGTATATAATATTATACCTTCTAATAATATTTGGGGTTGCAAATATATCATATGGTTTGAACATTACACAATGGGGTTTAATAATTTGCATGGGAAAGAGACCATCGATATTGAATCGATTTCAAACTATAGAGACGTGGGCCTTGGGATGATAGTGGACACCATTCTAGTGCCATTAATGCGTATTGGGGATTGGGGCTTCCCAAGCTTAGGGCTTGGCTCCACAAAAGACTTGGTCATTTTGCTTAGCTTGTCATTTGTTTGGTTTCGACTCTGTGCAGTGGATGAAGATGACTTCTCGGTTGACAGAGGTAATGATTCATTGAGTTTTAGCAGCATTGTGGTTTGTTGTTTTCTTAGCTCATCTTTCATACTTCTCATCCTATTTTTGCTTGGTGGTTGTAGGTGATAGTGTTGTCAAGGAGTAGCGTGGCTCAGGGCTTTGCACCAAGTTCATGGGTGATACCATAATGGCCACGGTAAGCCTATTACAAATGCTTGCCATTGTAACCTATCAATTTTATTGGTGGGTATAAGTTGCATCATGTTGATTGGGTTTTTACTATGGGGTTTTTTATTTTCCTTCGAGCCTCAGTTTTGTGAAGATTTGGGTTTGTAAACAATGGTGTTGTTGGTAGTGAATGGGGCCTTGGGACCTTTAACAGATTCTACATTGTCTTTATATAAATCATGTTTTGATTTGAGACTTAATCCTGGGCAGCACCATTTCTTGCAATTGTGCCATGGCCCTTGGAATGAGTGTGTAAATTATGTTAATGTGGAAACTCACCGAGTTTTTATTACATACTCCATTTACGTTTTTGGCAATGGTTATTAAAATGGATTGTGTATATAAATCTATGATACAATGTTTGTTTATTAAGCTTTTGTTGTATGTGGCATTCACCTTCACAATTAGTCTGTGTATTGTTACCTTCATTATTTGTTATTAGCTGCATTAATGGAAAAATAGTGACAACGGATGGCTTGAGGCCATGTAGTGAATGGCATGAGTGCTCTTCCATGGCGACTGCGACAACATTGAGGATTTAGGATTTAGGATTTGTTTTTTAATGTGTAATGTGGAATTATAGTTACACCGTGGGTGTAAGCCCTTTACTGACGGGGTTTTTGTATCTTTCATTATTGATGGGGTTAGATAAATAGGGGTTTAATTTCCACGGTTGTCATCATGGAATATAGCGTATAGATGAGTAAAAGGTCTTACGACCTATGTGTAATGGTTTTCATGAATTTGTATTTAATTGAGAAGGTCGTGGCCATGTAAAAGAAATAAGGCCCTTCAATATTCGATCTTGTGCCGTATTTTGTAATGGGGTTTGATTTTAGGGGATTGTGTATTTATTTACTGTGGCTGAGGCCGTGCCTAGATAGTAGGGGTATAGATGAGGGTCTCACGACCTTTCTATAGTGTATTCATCTTGTTATTATAGCCCGCATACACTCTGTGTATAGCATGGCCTTGATATATGTAGAATGACGGTAAAGGATTTGAATCCTAGTCATTGCTTGTATACTTACTTGGACTGTGTAAAATATTACACTAATGTTAATTTAATTTAAAAGGATTACTGTGTATAATATGGTGGCTTTTATTAAGGCCTGCGATCTGGCTTGGATGCCAACCAGAGTTGATACTAAGATATCTGTGTATAAGACTTCAATGAGTTTTATAAATTGGTTCTTGTGTATTATTGTTTGTTGTAGATTTTATTGTAAAGGGCATCATAGTTTTTGTCATTGAAAATGGCAAAGGTTGTCTACACGATTCGTTCCTGTGACCTTAATGAAATTACATGTTTTTAATTGTTTATAATGTAATGCTTTTGGTTTAATTATTATACGATGGATGTGAGCAATATGAGATGGGACTATTTGATTTATGGCATACAATTTGATTATGTAGATTTATAATATTAGGACTATGGATTTTAATTATGAAAAAGAACTTGATTTTAGACCAATAAATGGTCATGATACTTACTCTATTTATTTCCTTATGATGAAGTTATTTTAATGGAAATGATTTAGTAGTTAGCATGTATTTAAAAGGATTACTGTGTATAATATGGTTTTTTTATTAAGGCCTGCAATTTGGCTTGGATTCCCACTAGAGTTGGTACTATGACCTTTGTGTATAAGACTTTGATGAGTTTTATAAATTGGTTCTTGTGTATTATTGTTTGCTATAGATTTTATTACAAAGGGCATCCTGGTTTTTGTAATCGAAAATGGGAAAGGTTGTCTAGAGGATTCATTCCTATGACCTTAATGAAATTACATGTTTTTAATTGTTTATATTGTAATGCTTTGGTTTAATTATTATATGATGGCTGTGAACAATATTAGATTGGACTATTTGATTTATGGAATACAATTTGATTATGTATATTTATAATATTAGGGCTATGGACTTTAACTAGGAAAAGTAACTTGATTTTAGACCAATGAATGGTCACGATACTGACTCTATTTATTTGCTTATCATGAAGTTATTTTAATGGAAATGATTTAGTAGTTAGCGTGTATTTAAATATACAGACCTTGAAAGGTCTTTGATTGTTTTTATCTTGGATTTAATATGGAAATGTTTATGATGTGTGCTTTAGATATAATTACCGTATTGATATATTATATTTGTATTTGCATTTCATATCATTTAATATATATATATATATATTAGTTTAGCTGTAGATAATAGATTAGGTTAACTAGCTTGTAAGCTTGTATATATATATATATATATATATATATATATATATATATAACTTACTTCTGAACTAGTCTATGTAAATCTAAAACATGTCTCTGCTAACAAATGGAATATGTTAGTAGAGTTGTAAAGGCCAAAAGAACCGATAGGTAAAAGATTTGAAATAAAACCTAGTTTGTAAGTAACACAGTTTCAATAATAATTATAATATAGGAATGAAAACTAAGGTGCAAACCCTTGATAAACATTTATACAAGAATTAAATTGCAGAAGTAATCTAAATAAATAAACCATGGATAAATATAATATAATAAGTAAAGTATAGCCTAGGGTTATAACTTAAAATGTAAACCCTAGAATATTTGAACATAAATTAAACATATAGGTTTAGAACATGTACTACAAATCTTTAACCAAATCAGCTAGTATTTATTCTAGAAAAATAGAATAGGTAGCCTAGGATCTCATACTTGAAATCTGAAGCTTCTTTAATGGATGAACCTACAAACTCAAATAACCAGCATTCGCAATTCATACGTAGATCTAACCTCTGTATTAGATAGCCAAATCACTTGGGAACTACTACGCTCCACCCAACTATGACCCCAAACCATTCCTAGTTTAAATCCGGATCCCCCCGAGCTAGAATCCAACATGCATGTAGCTTATAGCTCGTAAGGAAGGGTTTCCTATATAGTATATTAGGTCTCGATCGGTTCTCCTTTTCCTTCCAGGAAATTGTTCTTCAAGCATTCTCTTGAGAGAAAAACAAGAAGAATAATGCCTCCCATAAGATAGATCAGAACCCTAAGCCTTTCCTTGGATTGAGACTTTATAGATAGACTATTCAGTCAAAGGGGCAGTTAAATCAAGAAACCTTGATTTCTTGACTTAACCCTTTTTAATTAATTTGGGTAATGTTTAATACTTTAACTTAGGAACTTTCAACTAGTCCCTAATTAGACTTTTTGTAGGTATTGTACTATTTATTATCTTTTAATAATAAATAATAATGGATGGAGCTTTCCTTTCTTTCTTTCATCATTAATATTATTACTATATTTATTCTTTATACATACCATGTATAAATACATAATAATATAAAATTTGTTAACATTTGTCTTTGGGCATCATATACCATGATACCAGACTTAATGACACATCTTCATTAAGGTCAAAATAGGTAGATGGCTAGGTCTAATGGGCTAGGAAACTCTAAATATCCTTGCATGTTGGATTCCCTCATATAACATGGTAGTTCTTCAGTACTTGATGAGAATACAGAAATTCAAAATTTCATTTAATCACGTATAAATAAGTATGATGCGATCAATATTTTTCTTAAGTCATTATCACTTGGAAGTTATTAAATTCTTTTCAGTAACCCCTAGTGCTTACTAGAGCTCATACTCAACACTTAACAGGGAGTTACAAACTTAGTGCAATTCCATATCTCTTCGCTCAAAACTAATGCTAGGATGTACGTGTACAATACACCTAGGGATACAATGGCCAAGGATCTGATGCTCCAGAATTTATGCTCAACATCAACATGGAAGGCTCCATGGATTATTCCCAACACTTTCAATTATCTTTTCATGTGTTCCAAAGCTTCTCGCTCAACATACATGTAACTACTCATGTTCTCTGGGGATTCTTGCTCAACACAAAATATTAATTACCCATGTGCTCCAGAGCTCCTTTATCAACACAAAACATCTCATCAATCATGTGCTTCAGGGTCCACTCCCAACACAAACATGCATATATATATCATCAATAATTGTCTTACACCTAATATATGAAACAAATCATCATGTTCATATGTTGTGGGGTCCTCAACCCAATATATCAAAATAAACTATCAAGATAACATCACAATCAATAGTCTCATGCCTATGAGTGTTAGGTCCAAAATTTGGGATATTACATGGAGCATCAAAAACAAATTTATTATAATTAAAGTTTAAGGCACTTGTATCTCCTATTCTTTATAAATATTGACTAGGGCTCCCACTAAATGAGGAACCAATCATCACTACAACAAATCTTGGAATTAGTGTCCCATACATCATCCCTTTTTAGTGTAATTTATTTTACATTCAGTGGTCAAACTAGATGCTAAATGGGATGTGTCATGTGTTGGAATATTGTCCAATACTGAGACATGGGGGTTGAATCAATATTTTTAAATTTGTATCATTTTAACCAATTATTAAACTTTAATCAAAATAGATAGTCAACAAGATACACAAAATACATATTTTTATCGTGGAACCCCAATTGGGTAAACCACCAATAGTTCCTATTACCGCAAAATTGTTATTTACAAATAGTTTTGTCCGCTTCTACATACAAGGATGGTATTACACCTTATTTACTAGAAACTACTGGAAGGAGGATACAGGCCACTGGTTTATTATTTGTTACTCAAATTATCCTACGACGCCCAATTTACTAGATACCACTTGAAAAAGGATATGACGTCCTATTTTATTAGCTTCTACTGAAAGGATGCTATGACACCCTATTTACCAGCTACTACTAGAAGGAGGCTACAACCCCCTATTTTGTTAGCTACAACTGACAGGATGATAATACACCCTATTTACTAGATTCTTCTGGAAGGAGGCTACAACCCCCTACAGGCTTGTTTCCTTCCCTAGCGCCACCCTACCACCCTGATATGTTTTCAATAATATTTCAAATTTTTTTACCCTTCCATCTTTGTCACACCCACTGGTCTCTGGTTCTTTTTTTATAATATGAACCACAAAGAAAATTTCTCTCACTCATACCTCTATGTATAAATAACTTCATGTTTCCTGTGAACACATCTCTTTATTCTGGAAATATTCCCTTTCACAATCACATCCTTTCAAATATGATATTAATGATTTTTAATTAAACAATTAATTAAAAACTTCTTGATCTTTTCTGTTCTACGGCTTCCCTTCTTATATGATCGAGGGGTTCATCAAACCAATGTTGGTGGGCTTCCTCTCCTCCATCAGCGGGAATACTCTATCTTTAGTCCTTCGGGATTCTCTTTCTCTCATGCCTATGGGATTCTTTTCCCCCTATGCAAGCTCCTTGCAGGCTAGCTAAGCTCTTATTAATATTCCAGTCGTGTTCTTTTGTGATCTCTATTTCTGAAATAACCATAAGCCATTGATCTCATTTTGAGCATATTCATGAACATAGATCTAAGATAGGATGTGGTATATAGATTGCCTTAACTATGACATTTCTCAAAATGTCTTTCCACACTTTTAACTTTTCACCTCAACCATTCCACACCGTTGATATCTTGCGGGCTCTTTCATGACTGTTTATCTGAGATAAGATGCAGTTAGCAGGAATTCAGGTTTGTGATTTATCCAAAATGTCATTTCAATATTTTCACTTCCACACCAATCGTTCCACACCATTGATATCCTGCGAGCTTCTTTATTACCATTGATCTTCCAAAATGTGGCATGTGGAGTGTGGGTTCTCAAGAGCTCAAATGTTGCTTTCACATTTTTTCTCCTTCCATTTTCCACACTAATATTTCTGCACTGTCAACCTTTCATGGATTTCTTTCTAACCATTGATCTTCTGGATCACTGGATGTGAAATGAAAAACTAAGACATTTCTTACATTCTTTTCGTGATTCTCCACCTTCTCCTGTCTTCCTCTTAGACTACGGTTTACAGAAACCCATATTATCCTAGACCTTGATCTTCCTCTTTCTATTTTCCACTTTTCTTATGACCTGTTGATTTATTTTGTGAGTTCACTCCTTCCCATCTATCTACGATCTACTATGGGGTAAATCCTGACTGTTCATTTGTTATCTCACAAATCCTATGCAGATTCAACCATGATCATTGATCTCTTGATCAGATTCAGATTTTTTCTTCAACACTCCTTCTTTCATGCAACCCTCCTACGACCATACTTCTATTGCGGAATGCTCCTCAGTTTTAGATCTCCGTACACTTGTGGAACTCTTCTCAACCTTAGATATTATGAGGATCTAATCTTGACCGTCGATCTATACTCTTTTGCAGAAATTCACCGTTTTCACCTATCCTTTGCGCAATTGATCCTTAACCATTGGATCCCGTGCGGGATGCTTTTTTACCTTTGATTTTAGGTCAAATGCGGATCTCACCATGACTTTGTGGATCTACATGATTTCTTTGTGGAAATCCTCTATGACTATTTCTAACATCATTGAATATTTATACACACAAAGAATTTCATCATGCTGCTGATTATAAATAATTTATAAACACTCTCGCTGATATAATTTCTCTATTATTTGATTGTTACATATAATCTATCTCCAGTTCATTTCACTCTTCTACACTTCCACCCTTCATTTGTTTAACCAGTTTTTCCATTCATACTACATGGCCACTTTCACTCAACATTTGTTCTTTGTTTCAATAACCATTGTTTACATATACTGTCAACATTTCCTTAACCATTGTTACACATACTGTGGACAATGTCTTGGAAATCTTCAAATCAATCATTCATGGTATCTTATCATCCATGTCCATTTCATCCATTGCATTTTGGATTAATTAATTCTTATGACATCATCATTAGGACACCATTGTATGCCATATCATCATATATGTCATGCCACATTCTCAACTATTCCATGCCATGCCATTTCATCACTACCTTTGTCTTTCACTAAGTTGTTCTTGCCATCATATCCACTGGTTATTCCTTTGTCATTTGTGAACACCTTTGGATTCAATAACAACTATATAATAAAAAATATCCCCCTTTGACATTGATGGAAACATCTAAACATTATCTCCCTTTGAAAATAATGACAAAGGATAACCTATTATACCAATGTTGTACGTATTTCGATATAGGATTTACTGTCTTTCTTCTTTCGGACAACTCCCCCTATCATCATATTTCCCCTTTGTTAGCTAAAATTGGTTATTTAATCAATGTATTATCATTTATCTTAACATTTCCTTTCTTGCAATAGGTTCTTGGATGATAACTAAAATGAGATATCCATGGATTCCCCCTGTCACTGTACTTCCTCTCCTTTGCCAACATTTTTTGGACAGAGTTTACACTCGGCATTTTCTTCCACACATCGTTGTCCCCTTTCTTAAAAACAATTGTATTATGTGACTTTCTCCTCTCAAGAAGTCTTTACATAATACTTGGTTTGAGATAACAGTATTCTAAGGCCCTTTTTGATAATGCTAACCAAATTTATCTTTATAAAAATCATGTTTATACTCCAAACCCAAAAATCGTACTTATCTTATTTTAGATGACCAACTAGTCACTCTAGTTCGAGCGTAATCCTCATCCATCCATAGGTTTCTCGAAGGAACTTTGCACCACTCATTTACTTCCTGTCACGCAAGAGTTGCATGGTTAGTTTTCCTTCGTCATTGCATCTCCTACTAAATGAATTTCAAAATCTATCGTGCATTCATCATGACAAGGAGAATACCATATATAAAATAAAGATTTGTTTTCTACTTTCTTTAATTTGCATTCTATTAGTGAGTTGAACATGGATTACTTATATACTTACAGTTCATCCCTTAGAATACAAACGACTAGTAGCACGAGAGGGAAATTATTCCCCGATATTTACCTTATTGCTTTCTGTTATCTATAACCACCCAGTCGTTATTTTTATCCAACTTGTACCTTCTGATTTGCGTTCCTCCAATAAAGGACGAAGTGTTGCAACTTGAGCTCTGATACCATTTGGAACATACCCAGATTTCCTCAATGTAATTTTTTTTAAAATGGGGGTAAATTTTTTTCTTTTACTATAACCAACAAGTCAACTATGTTAATCTCTTGAGAGTGTGAAATCACATAATTGTAAAAAGTAATACCTACATTAAAAGGATAACATCATAAGTTCTCATTATTTTACTTCATCTTTCTCACGTTGTAAACATTACTAACACTTTACCCTAATCTAATTCCATGGTAGTACGATCTTACAAATTGTTTAATTACTTACTTATAATTCAAGATATTGAAATCAAAATGTTAAACAAAAGGTATTGCATCCTTTAACTATCCAAATACCATTCCTCCATGAAATATATACGTTTAACTGTATGTTTGCAATTTTTTTTCATAGACTATTGTACCAATAAAGATAATGTATCATAATCATTTATTGTGCATCATCCTGACATCAAATAACATCATGCAAATGAATATATACAAATATAAAAACATATGACAAAAGAGATACATCATATACGTGGTTCACCCCATCCATGAGGCTACGTCCACCAAAGCTTGTTAGTATTTATATTATTTTTTCAAGAGAAGATTTACATTTTTGTGCCACATCCACTGCCTCTATTCTCTTTCACTGAGAATACTCTCCAATTACTATTTTCCTTATTTGTAAGGTTTTCCATTGAAATGGAACCCTTTCACATATTCCAAAAGTAAAAGAGGTCGTTCTTGGTCTATACTTTTAACAATTATAGAACCATAACTAAATACTAATTCGGATGCATACTAGGTCCAACCAATAGCTTTAGAAACTACTAAAATATATGATTCGGACTTTAGTAAATTGCAAGGACATGGATATCATAATAAGCACAGTCGCAGGAAAAAGGAAACCACGGTAGTTCAATATCATATATGATTAAACAACCCATTGTATATTTTCATATATTTATACAATGTATGAATAAAATATATAAATAAAATGTTAAATCAACTTATTTCATGTTCTAACCTATTGACAAAGGAGTATCAAATCCCAACAAAGTATAACCCTCGATTGATATAAATAAATATGAATATATATATTATTTGACATATATATTTCATACTTAAGTTCCATTTATTAATCTATAAATCAACAGATGTATACCTATAGAACCAATGGAAATATATATGAATATTAAAATAACTCATTTCATCTTCCAACTGATTGATAATGGGGTATCAACTCCAGACAAAGTATAACCTTCGATTGGAGATGATTATATATAAATATGAATATATATTTATTTCACATATGTTTCATCCTGAAGTTCCATTTATCAATCAACACATCTATACTGTACTACCAATAGTAAAATTACATATAACTATACAATGCATGGAATATATATGAATATTAGAACAACTCATTTCAACTTTCAACTTATTGCTAAAGGGGTATCAACTACGGACCAAGCATAACCCTCGATTTGAGATGATTATATAAATATATAGAACATACTTAATTTCCCACTATTAACCTATAAAATCAATATATCTATGCATTGTTCAAAACACAGCTAGAGTACAAATTTCTAGATCGAAATGCAAAACATTGTTATGGAAAACATCAAGTTTCAGATCAATAGAAAATCGTTGGTAATCGACAACTCAATTCCATATTTTAAACAAAACACTGGCCAATACAAATTTCTAGATATGAGTGCATAAAACAAAAATTGGAGGCAAGTAAAGATTCATTTTTTGATCTAAATGCATAATATAGTCGCAGACACGAAGAAATTTCCAGATCTGAATGCATAAAACAAAATTGCAGGAAAAATAGGCACAAGTCTCAATCTTACCAATGTTCATGAAAATAAAACCCTAAAAAACTAAATGAAAGAGATCTATAAGTTCAGATCCATGAGGTACTAGATCAGACAATCGAATTGAAACACAGAGATTATCCCCCTCATAAAAAACACAGAGATTATTTCTCATCAAAATGAAGAGATCACTGCTCATCAAAACACAAAGGTCATTCCTCATCAAAACATAGAGATCATTCCTGATCAAAACACATAGATCATTCCTCATCAAAACATAGAGATCATTCCTCATCAAAATGAAGAGATCATTGCTCATCAAAATGCAGAGATCATTTCCCATCAAAACGTAGAGGTCATTTCTCATCAAAACATAGAGTGAATTTATCATCCAAAGGTAGAGATCATTTCCTATCAAAATGCAGAGATCATTTCTCATCAAAACATATAGATCATTGGTCATCAAAATGTAGATATCATTCCTCATCAAAATGCAAAGATCATTTATCATCAAAATGCAGAGATCATTCCTCATCTAAACACAAAGATCATTGCTCATCAAAACACATATATCATTACTCATCAAAACTCAAAGGTCATTGCTCATCAAAACGCAGAGATAATTTCCCATCAAACCTCTGAGGTCCAAAATGAAAAAAAAATGGAATTCCCACTGTCTCTCCCCCCTGATGAACTCAATAGCCACTGGCATACTAACTATGTTTCCCCCTCTTAGCTATCGAGGAGTCAGGTGACGCAACTATACCTCCAAATTTCTGTATTTTTAAGATCATCACAAGACATATGGCATCACTTTCTTGTTAAGGAAAAAAATACCCTTGACTTACTCATTATTGCATAAAAATCCCCATGCCACAAGTTGAATTACACATCTCTCTATATAATAATTTTATGTTAGTATATATATAATATATATGTACATACATATTTATATTTCGAAGTTCGTTTAGTTCCTATGATATAATCCATATATATAGTTATATATTTTGTATGGTTTTACATGGTAAATTATACATGTATTCCAATATTTTAATGTATAGTTTGTATCTATACTTGTAATGTATTAAGCATAATTCCTTAGAACTTGATTCCATAATGAGAATTAGGTAAGACATCTCATTTCATTTTTAATAAAAGAGGATCATAAAGATCCATTATTTTGTTAACCGAGTAAAATATCCTCGTCACGACTTACTTTATCTTAGGTTGATACCTAGGAGCTTAGATCGTCTAGGGAGTTGTTAATATTCTTTCTGTTCCTGAGGCCTGACAAACGTTTTTACCATCCCCTTAGTGGAATTCGTCCACAATCATCATTTTAGTCGCACATGCTTTTCAGCCCCGTGGCGTTATTAAATTTAATCTATAATTTAGATAAGGCTAGGGTTTATACTTACACTTCATTTTACTTATGATTTTCCATTTTTCGGTCCCGAACTGAGGGGATATTACAATTGAAGTGTTGGAGGATGAAGTGAAGGACTTAGTTTTTCCATTTCGACAGATTTTGTCAGTGTCCTATCTCTATTTATTATCAATAGAAATATCCATTTCTCCTCCATTACATGTGTAGAACTATGAAGATTTTTCCCATTGATATAGTTATATTTGTTTATACATGATGGTTTATATATCCTAGAGTAGGCCTAATAGTTTTATATATAAAATAATTATGTTGTTTGTTGTTGTTAAGAGTGATTTGTAAATGCAAGTGTGTTCGGAGTGCTCAACGAGGATCTACATCA
This sequence comes from Pseudotsuga menziesii, assembly GCA_001517045.1. Classification (NCBI taxonomy): domain Eukaryota; kingdom Viridiplantae; phylum Streptophyta; class Pinopsida; order Pinales; family Pinaceae; genus Pseudotsuga; species Pseudotsuga menziesii. Next base: position 31,883 of record LPNX010573332.1, read on the forward strand.
ACCGTCCAGAATAAGGTACGGTGCATATCCCTTAGTGTTAGATGTATTTATTTATGGTGTCATTCAGTCTATTGTGGTCTACCCCAAGCCATATGACATTTCTCTCTATAATAGTCCTCCCTTATACTAATGTTGTTTATGTGTTTACCTTTACAGTCTTGTCTGCACTAATATATGGTGTGCATTGTTATCATAGTTGTAGATCTTAAATTCTATATATATTAACCTGTCTATGTGTTTTATGGATCCCTGTAAATGGTCGGACTTGATCGAGTGTTGTGCCTTTGTATGCATGTTGTTTTGACCCTTGTATGCGATTGAATATGATCCAAGGTATGGGTTTCACATTTGTATATAGTTATAGGAATTTGTAGATCAAATCTGGGATATATACATAAGTTAGTATTAATACATAATAAAACTGCCTACTTTGAGTCGATCTAAATTCATATGAGCCTGTGTTTGCTTTTGTAAATAGTTCTAAACATGTATAGTTCCATAGATTTCATTGCATGCATTTGTATAAACCCAATGTATGTCAATTGGGAATGTCTAGTTATGTGTCAGGACTACTAATGACTTTATGGGTTCGTGATTAATCCTAGCTTCTTTTAAAAAGGATGTTCATCAGAACGGAATGATAAAAGTGAAAACCGACCTTGTCAATTTTCAGTGGGAATGTGACATTTTCATATCATCTTATGAATCGTGAAAAATCTACATAATAATTTTTTCCTTAACCTTACCTTAGTGGATTCATCACCTAGCTTGGGGGTGGCTCTAGGTGGAAAAACCTACGCCAAATAAGAGAAAATGATTGGGAGGAAAATTGTAGCAAATATTTTAGTCACACAAGTTCTTTTCACATTTGAGTTGTATCCATAATAGTTAAATTTGATTATAGAATTATTTTATCATGTTAGTATGTGGCTTACAATCACTACAACAAATCCTGGGATTAGCATCCCATTTAGTGTCCCTTTTTAGAGTATTTTTTTTACATTGAGTGCTCAAACTAGATGCTAAATGGGATGCATCATGGACAAAAGTTAAAGCGTCTCAAAAAACGTATTTTTTTGCTTCCTAGATAGCATCCCTTATGACATCCAAAATAGCATATATTTTTTACTTCTAGAATAGTATCCAACTTTTCTTCCTAAACAACGTCAAGGTTTGCTTCCTAAATAACGTCATATTTTGCTTCCTTGCAAGTGTCCACTTTTGCTTCTTAAATGACATCCCTGTTAGTGCCATATTTGTATCCTTAATAGCACCATGTTAGCATCCAATATTGCATCCATTTTTTCTACCACTTTAGGATCCCATTTTGCACCATGTATTATTTCCAAATATGTGTCAATTTTCGCTTCCAAATTTGCACCAATTTTTGCTTCCTTTTTTACATCATGTTTTGCTACCAAAATGACAAATATTTCTTCTATTGTTGCACCATATTTTGATTCCTATGTAATATCATGTTTTACATCCAAGGTAATGTCTTATTTTTCTACCATATCAATGCCACGTTTGGCTTCATCATTAGCGCCACGTGTTGCATCCTTCTTAATGCCTAGTTTCACATCTCCGATTTTTTGGTCACTAATTTAGTCATTTTTAGTAACTTTGTATATGAATTTTGGTCATTTTGTTTGGTCACTTATCTCTTTTTTTTTACTTACTAATTTAGTTGTCTTTAACCGATATTATAATATCATTAGGGCATGGAGGAATCGAACCAACAACCTCCTTCCTGTAAGGTAGGCACTCTTCCATTGAGCTATCACCCTTTAAGAATTTGCGAACCTAACTTACATAGTTCTCTATAATGGTAAAAATGATCAATACACAAATTTAAGTATCTAATGGTCGGAAAAGGATGATAGAATGTATAAGTTCACAATTTATGATCAAGCAGGTTATGAAATCCATAAACCTTTTGTAAGAATTTTGAACAAAACTCAAGAAATCGGCTTAATAGGAATGCAAAAATCACTGTTCCCTAGCAACCATAAGTGTACCAGTATATGAGACCTATCAACAACAATTATCTTAGTGTGGATGCCAAGGATATATTAGATAAGCATGATCATCCTAGAGCCATGTATAAGTGGAGAAATAAGGAGAATCAAAACAGGATTATCAACCCAATAGTTGCTGCTTCACATAGATCCTATCCACCATGGAATGAGAAAAGTTCCTTCTTCCATCAAACTAGTAAGTATCCACAAGGACAAATGGTTAGGATATATTGTGATGTCATTTCATAATGTTTGTTCACTTTCCAAGGTGATGTTGCAGTGCTTTCACTGGGAGATCTACATGATCCCCAACAACATTGGATATAAGCATATTCATGGGGCCATAGAGTATAGGATGAGGCTGTCTATTTTTATTTTTATTTGGAAAAGAAGGCATGATTTGAAACAATAGGAGATGGGAAGTTGAAAACAAATCAAATAGAATACTATGCACACCATATTTTATGTACATGGCTAATGATCCCCCAACACTACATCAACTAGGAATGCCATATTCCATGTGAAGAAAAGTGTTGCAGGAAAATCAATTCCATAAGGAAAATTTGGAAGCAATATAGAATAGAGAATAAAGAACTAGATAGCATACCTATTTCCTCAACTTCATGGGCACAAATTTCAAACGCCACATGCACAAACACCTTCTAGCTTTTCTGAGTTGCATTATGCAAGTGTAGCATTTCCTTTTCCTCAATAATCCAACTATTCCCCTCTAATACTTGGTGAGCTAGTGGCTATACCTTAAGAAGGTTTTCATCTTCTTCTTTCTATCTTTCTTTTCTTTTGGAGGAACAATGTTGTACAAGTGAACTATATGTTGCCTACACAATCAAATTTTAAAAATAACACCAAAAACCAAATTTATGTATTTTCTTGTGATTATATTTATGGGTATTGGATGGAGTTTTAAACTTTTTTTTTTTTAAGTGATTGTTTAAGATGTCACTCTATATAACAACCTCCAAATTCAAAGACGTTCTTCATAAAATAGGGTATGAACCATCTGAAAAAGCTTCCAAATGGATGATGCTGCTAGAAGACAAGTTCTAAAGGGATGAAATGTTAAACCATAGCCATTAGATCCATCAAAAAATTTCCACCAATCTGATAGAGTGTAATGGAAGGACTATTTCAAGGTTTTGATGCACATAGATATGCTTAGAATTGTTGTTTCCATGACCGCAAGATCGCCCACATTCAAAGTTCAAGGTTGCATTCTGTTGTTCTAGGGCACAAAATGCAGCCAAATCTACAATGATGGCTGCTAGAAGGATGAGAGAAGTCAGTGTATGTCCATATTTCATGTTTAGGATTGTTTATGCCTATTTTACACATGAATTTTTTCAAAGAGCTACGACTTTTCTCTACTTCTAGTACCTTTCAAATTTGTGAGTTTCGGTCCCTTTACTGTATTGATCATCCAGATGTTTCCAACTCCAGTTAACCACTTTATCCTCATAGCTATATTTAGCTTCCGTAACAAAGTATTAATGGACCGGTCTGGATATCATAACATACTTATGATCTATTTTTCTTTCTTTCCTTTGGCAAGGGGGGAATCATTTTCTGTGATCTAGAGATTTTTCGTTGCATTGAGGATTTGTTCTTTTTCTTCTTTGAGAATAATCTTAATATTTTGAAGCTCTTTCTTTTAATTATTAATATCCTCCCTTTATTCCTCCAGTTTTTTCTTCTATCTCTCAATTTGTTTTTCCTCTTTTTTGCAAGTCTTCTCTCTTTCTTTCAAAGATTTTGACCTTGCATCAACCTATTTTTCCTTCTCTTTATCCTTTTCAGATTTCTTTTCCAATTGTTGCTCCCTTTTACTAATATTTTCCTCCTTGCGATTGATGTTAGTTTCCATAAAATCAGTTTCTGTAATTTTCTTTCCCAACTCCTCTTCTACTAATATTCTCTTATGTTTAAGATCGGCTTCAAACTCAATTTTCCTTGCTTCTAGTGTCACCTTCTGATCATTGATAAGCTTTTGAATCTCCTCTTTCAATAACAATAAGATAATTATTAACTCGCATCAAGAAGTAATAAAACAATATAGTATGTGATATCATAAGAATTTTACAATATAGAGCTTGATACTAAGTAAGGATAAGGAGTCAGACTGTTGATCCTGGAAAAAATGCTTAGGTTGAGTAAGAGTAAAAAAATTAAAGCATTTATCTTGTTAGTCTTATTTAACATTCGAAAGCAAAACATGCATAATGCTACATGGATTAAATTAAATTTTACAATACAGACACACCACATTTCAATACGTAGATCCTTTTTAGGAGAAACTCACATTCTCCATACTGACAAGTCTTTCTTGTAAGGCATGAAAATATTCCTCTTTCTTGTGGATAAATGTTTCTCGTTTAACAACATCATGCACAGGGGGGTAATGAGTCACCAATGATATAGTGGGTATAAGTACATAATTATAATGTTTAAAAATGATAGGAAACCAGAAAAATACACCTATTCTCTAGTAGCTAAAGCAACCATCGTTGCACTTATGTTAGCCTCTTTCTGTTTTAAGGTTGCTTGATCTTTTTCAATCTAAATTTTATCTACCCATAACTAACTTAGAAGTGCCCAGATCTAGTTTTTATGGTTGTTTACACTCTCCTGACTGTCAAACATTTCCTTTTGAGGTCTTAACTTTACCTAGATTTTTATTTTAGCCTTTACGTCCTTTTATACCTTGTTTCGTGACAAAACATTTCCCAAAATGTTGTTTGAAAGGTAGATTGGGGCTAGAACATGCCCAAACCGCTAATTAGATGTTGCATGGGGTCTGAAATTCAACCAAAATGCTGGTAAGCTACCTAGAATTACTAATTTACCATGGATCTACCTCGTTCATGCCCAGATTTGAAAGTAAGGTCATTTTGTTGCTTACCATTATCTTTATAAGGGTGTAAAAGGTAACAAAACTACCCAAAAATTACCACAAAGTTGTTTCAAGCACAAATATGGCCAGGAATTACACCCAACATAAAAAATTTGGGGCTATTTAGGGTTAGTTGATGATATAACAATCCTCAAATGTGCTTAGAGAGTCAAAACTATTCATGGTTGCGGTTTGATGTTATTTTAGGACTATTAGGGGTTGAGGTATGCACAAAAGAGCATTAGTTGTGCTCAGATCTAATGAATCCTCTTAAACACTATTGTTCGCATATTCATCATGAATAATAACCCTAAACTCCTCTACATTGCTAGTACAACCTTGCTCATTACTCAAACATTGATCTTTTTAGTCTTTCCTATGACTGCTACTTGGGAGAATGGCCTAAAATAATGCCCATATTTGAAAGAGGAGGTTGTTTGAGGGCTAAGAAGCACCAAGAATTACTATTGGGGCTGTTTTTATCCTTATTACTTGCTAAGATGTTGAATTTAAATCTATTGTCACCATATATCTTGCTCAAAATAGTTACAGTAACAATTATTGATAAATGTTGATATTCTGAAACTACTTTCATACTTCAATAGGTAATTATTAAGTTCCAGGGATAGCAACTCCTTATTTGTCCTTTTCATGTCTCTTTACAAGGGAAATAGGAGCTCACAAACTCTGGTTTAAGGGAGCTTTGTATGTTCAAAGTAAAATTATTGTGAGACAACCAAAAAAAATTACAAATGAAAATGGACCAACAAAAACTACAATGTACTATATACTTCATACAATAACAAAAGTCTTCAAATAGCAATATATGGGAAAAACCTGATTTCATAAAACATAATGTTAAATCTTTCCTTATTTGTGTGCCCATTGTAGCAAGCTACCATTAAAAAACAAGTTATCTTCCTACCATACAATCAATCCATTAGATTGCAATTCCCTTCCAGTGCTATTCAGGGGTGATGGAGAAGAAGCCCAACCCTCTAGCTCTGTCTGTGTGGTTTCCAACCACCAGGTTTGTCAAGCGAATCTAATCCAACATCCCTGCTCCTCTCACAGTCTGAAGACCGACCATTGCACACAAGAAACTAAGTTAGCTGTCACAGCCTAAACAGGAAAATGACTTTTGAGTCATTATTGGCCCTATCGTGGGCAAAATGACTCTCAGACGAATTTACAGCAGTCCCCAGCATGTAAGGAAGACCACAAAAACCACAACCAACAACGTGGGAAAACACAGCCCGTCCTGGGCAATGAAATCACCAAGAAAACATATACAAACCGAGCTGGGAAAGAAATTACAGTCTCCCAGACTGTGGGTGAGCGTGAGCAACAATGCAGAACCCACAATCATCCTGTGAGTACAGGATATGGCCACACTATTCACCAATCCACAGAGGAAAACTATTGCATGGGTAAAACCAACAAAATCATGTGTGTGAAGACCAAAACAAGAAGGAATCCCTCTACATGAGAATGCATAGCAATGGAGAGGACGCGAATTTGTAGGAGAAAATAGCGTGGGTAAAACCCAAGAAAATTCCTGTGCGTGAAAACAGTGAGCGGCCAAATGGAAAGTGTGTGAAGGTGAACAGCTACCAGGAGGACGCGAATTTGCAGTGGGTGGGGGGGCTCAGCAACTCGTGGAGTCAATAAAATGTCTGCATGAGACCCAATCCACCCAAAGCCTGTGCATGAAGAGAATCAGACAATGGAGATAATGTGTGGAGATGAACATCAAAAATTGTGAGGTCGCGAATTGGAGAGAGCGTGAAGGTTTTTCCTCCATAGTGAAGTCAACAGTGGGGTGGAGTGTGTGTGGAGGCATGGACTAACAGTCCTACCACCCCACTCCCAGAACAATTAACTTGCATAACTTCCCTCAGCTACCAGCAGAAATTATTAAATGAGAGTGGTTGGAAGAAGACACATGGGTTTTTCTCTCATGGCCAAAGTTTAACAATTTCCCCCACACCTTATCCTTGTGAAAATCATGCCCCTTTCGATTTAATTGTTGTGATCGTAGCTGTTCGGGTTCATTTAATTAATTGTAGATGCATATTTACATGATGACCATCATAATATATGCCGCATGCCCCGATATACCATCGGTGACAAATTTAAATCTAAACATTAGCATAACCAATCAATGGTGGGGCCTTGGACTTTAGCTCCACACCATGATCATTTACAATATATACATCATCATATACATCTAATGCAATGGGGTCAAAACTGGGACATTAAATTACCCTCCCCCTTCAATTAGCACTTTCCTCAGTGCTTTACAAAATTGAGCAAATGCTACACTGGCATCGCCTCAGTGTTCCGCAAAATTGAACAAAAATGGATGTGCCAACCGCATGGCATCCTCCAGCTCCCACGTAGTCGCTTCAGGCCCGTAGTGCTCCCATTGCACCTTTACCTGCCCTATGGCTCGTTTCCGGAGCATTGTGACCTTCCTGTCGAGGATGCGCATTGGTTCGATTCGAAACTCTCCCTCGGGTTCCACCTGAATCACATCCCAATTTATCACATGGTTAGGATCCTATACATATCTCTTAAGCAAAGAAACATGAAAAACATTATGAGCTCTAGTGCTAGCAGGCAATGCAAGTCTATATGCAGCTGGCCCTATTCTTTCAAGCACTTCAAACGGCCCACAATATCTTGGTGACAACTTGGCACAACTCCCCAGCTTCAAGGAACTCTTCCTTGCTCTCACTCTAAGGTAAACATGATCCCCAACACTGAACTCCCTATCCACCCTATGCTTATCTGCATAGCTTTTTTGTCTGTCCTGTGCTACTTTCATCTGCTGCCTGATCTTTACGACCTATTGCTCCATTTCCTTGAGCAATTCCGGTCCAAGCACAAACCTGTTCACTGGATTATCCCAAGTCACTGGTGTCCTACACCTTCTTCCATACAAAGCTTCATACGGACTCATCCCCAAGGATGCTTGATGTCCATTGTTGTAAGAAAACTCTACCAAGTGCAAGTAATCTTCCCACTTGGTTGGTTTGTCCATCACATACATGTGAAGCATATCTTCAAGCACCTGATTAACTCTCTCGGTCTGCCCATCCATCTAAGGATGGTATGCAGTGCTGAAGTTTAGCTTTGTACCCAAATCTGCAAACAACCCCTTCCAAAATTTGGAAGTGAACTTGACATCTCAATCAGAGACTATTGCCTTAGGAAATCCATGCAATTTGAAAATATCCTTCATGAAGATCTTTGCAATGTCACCAGCCTCATACGTAGACTTAACTGGTATAAAATGTCCTGCCTTAGTCAACTTGTCTACCACAACCATGATAGAATCATGTTGTCTCCAAGTCATTGGTAATCCTGTAATAAAATCCATGGAAATAACTTCCCATTTCCATTCCGGAACTGGCAAAGGCTGCAACAAACCTGCTGGATGTTGATGCTCAACCTTTACCTGTTGACATTTCATACACCTTGAAATGTATTCGGCCATGTCCTTTTTCATTCCTGGCCAAAAGTACTATTTTCTAGCTGTAGCAATTGTCTTCTAATATCCTGGGTGACCAGAATACAGAGCTTGATGGATTTAATCCATAATAATTCTCCTCAAATATGCTACATCTGGGATGTAAATTCTACCTTTATAAGTGAGAATCCCATCTCCTTCCAATTTATATCCCTCATACCTCTTCTCAATACTTTGCTGTTGCAATTTTTCTTTTACCTACTCATACAATTCATCTCCGGCAACATGATTAGAAATCTGCTGCCTCAAATCTGGTTGGCAAACACTAAGAGATGCCACATGCATTTCTTGCATTTTCCTGCTGAGTGCATCAGCTACCTTATTCTGCTTTCCTTTTATGTGCTTGATTTCAAAATCAAACTCACATAAAAATTCCAGCCATCTTGCTTTCCTAGCATTCAGAGTAGGCTGATCAAATAGATACTTCAGACCATAATGGTCCGTCCTGAAATCCACATCAAGTAATGTCTCCACATATTGAGAGCATGTACTATGGAAGCAAGATCTAGATCATGAGTGGCATAGTTCTTCTCATGCTCCTTCAACTTTCTTGACTCATAACATATCACGTGGTTGTCCTGCATAAGGACTCCTCCAAGCCCTTTTCCGCATGCATCAGTGCACACCACAAAGTCTTTCTCTAGATCTGCAACCTTCAGTACTGGTGCACTGGTGAGAATACTCTTCAGCCGCTCAAAGCTTTCTTCACACCTCGATGTCCATTCGAACTTTATCCCCTTCTTTTGCAAAGAAGTGATAGCATGTGCAACTTTGGAGAATCCCTCAATGAATCTCCTGTATTATCCTGCAAGTCCCATGAAAGATCTTACATCTGTCACATTTCTTGGAGTAGGCCAATTCATAATGGCTTCGATCTTTTCAGGGTCCACAGATATACCCTCCTCTAAGATAATGTGACCCAAATACTGAATTCTATCTCTATCGAAGTCACACTTGCTCAGTTTTGCATACAACTGATGCTCCCTGAGCAAACTCAATGTCAGTCTCAAATGCTCTTCATTCTCTTCCTCATTCTTAGAATAAACAAGAATGTCATCAAGGAAAACAAGAACAAACTTGTCCAAATACTTGCTGAAGAAACTATTCATAAGGCACATAAATGTAGCTGGTGCATTTGTGAGGCCAAATGGTACCACTACAAACTCATAGTGCCCAGACCTTGTCCTGAAGGCTATCTTATGAATGTCTTCATCCTTGATTCTCACCTGATGGTAACTAGACCTCAAGTCAATCTTGTAAAATACCTTTGCTCCTCTCATTTGATCGAAGAGGTCATCAATCCTAGGAAAAGGATATTTATTCTTCACAGTAACCTTGTTCAACTGCCTGTAGTCAATACATAACCTGAGTGTACCATCTTTCTTCTTTACAAATAGAATCGGTGCTCCCCAAGGAGACACACTCGGTCGGATATACTTCTTTTCCAACAACTCTTGTAGTTTCATCTTCAACTCTAACATCTCCGGTGTACTCATCATGTAGGGTGCTTTGGACACTGGTGCTGCTCCTGGCACAAGTTCAATTGTGAAATCAATGTCTCGCTTTGGAGGAAGCCCTGGAATCTCATCAGGAAATACATCCCCGAATTCCTGTAACACCTGATAGTCCTCCATCATAGGAGTTTCATCTCTCAATTCCTCCAAAATCTGAGCTACATACAACTGGCAACCCTTCCTATAGAACTTCTTTAACTGCATTGCTGAAACCTACCTTACTGAAATCACCTTTGGAATACCCTTCACAACAACTAGGTTCCCTTCTTCATTCATGCATTCGAAAGTCTTATTGTAGCAATCAAGCTTTACCCTGTGACCTTCTAACCAATCCATTCCAATGAGAACATCATAGGAACCAAGCGGTAGAACATTCATATCTACACAAGTGACTAATCCATTCATGACCAATGGACACTTCTCTACCACTTCACTGACCTTTCTCTTAGTTCCAGTGGCTAGCTGAACTAACCAAGAATTCCTATGCCTTACTCTCTTAAAAGCACACATCTCCACTACTCTAGGAGTGATGTAACTATGCGTAGAACCAGGGTCAATCAAAATAGAAACAGATTGCTCAGCCATCTTACCTGCTACTTCAACTACAGCTGATTGGTGATCTTCCTCGCGGTCCTCCAGTGCTGCATAGATCCTAGGGGCTGCCCTTGCTACTTGACCCACTGTTTCTTCTTCTTGAACATTATAAGCTTCCCTCGCACTCTCATTCTCGAGTGGACAATTTCTACGCATGTGGGTTCCTCCACATTTCCAACATTGAAGTGGCCCTCTATTCTGTTGTGGATCCTTAGGCTTTTCTCCTGTCACTCCAACTGGTTTACTTGCAGCTTGGGATGGCTGCTTCTGCTGATTCCTGAAATTAGAAGGTTTGAAACCTTTCTTTCTTTGGTCAAACTTCTCGTTCTTCTTGTCCTTCCATGCCTTATGGTAATCTGGTTTACCCTTACTTTGCTCATAGCAATACTTAGCCTTCCTTATTGCTTCTTCAAGGGTTTGAGGTTCATAAAACTCAATTCTATCTTTGTAAGACTGAGGTAACCCACTCAAAAAACGCTGGATCTTCACTTTCTCATCTCTGATGTACAGGACATACCTCAACAGTTCCAAAAACTTATTTGCGTACTCTTCCATGGTTTGTTGTCCCAATCTCAGCTCATGGAACTCCTTAATCTTGTCATCATAATACCTGTCAGAGAGGTATTTCTGCTTAAAATACTTCTTGAACTGCTTCCACTTCAGTCTCCTTTCACTGATCCTCTTTACTTGCTTGAAGTGTTCCCACCAAATGGATGCTCTTCCATTCATATTGAATATGGAAACTCTTCCCTTCATATTTCCTGAATAATCATGCACTTGAAAGTACTTTTTAATCCCAAGAAGCCAAGCCTCAACCTCTTGTCCAATCTTTACCTCACCATCAAATGTAGGAGGTTTTTCCTTTTTAAATTCATCTCGAGTGTGATCCCTATGGTGTCTCTTTCTTTTTATTTTATGAGAAGAAGAACTTGAATCCCCGCTGGATTCTTCAAAATCAGATGATCCACTAGGAGTCCTTCTCCTTCTCGTGGTACTACTCTTACTGCCTTCTGGTCTTGCTGTACCTCATCCAGAGTCTATCTTTCTTTGCAAGTCTGTCAAACTCTGTAACATGGCAACATTAAACTGATGCTGCTCTTCCTAGGCTTTAATCAAGCTTCTCATAGTAGTTGCAACATCTGACGGTGTCTCTTGGAATCTCCTTCCATTAGACTCTATGTCGTCATTTCTATTACGGACATTTTCTCCCATGGCACCTTCTGCTTGCTCATAGGAATCCCGAGCATCATACCCATCATGGGTTCTCATACTGAACCACCCCTTGCTTACCAAACTGCACTTCCTGGAATACTTCCCTGGGAGGTGATTATGTCTCTGCAAACGTGTTAGCAACACACTGTTAGATACATAATCATCAATATAAACCAGCATTACTTACCTTCTCCTGGAATAATCACAAAATAACAATTTTTCCCAACATAGAATTTTCTTCCTCAAGGAATGACTGTCTAAAGGGGACGACGGGGGTCAAGGGTGCTGGCGTGTAAAACATTGGTTTTCATGCAATCTGGTGCATAAGATCCCTGCCTCTTTTCTCATTTTTAGGCCTGAAATTTCACTGAGAAATAGTAAAAAATCCCACTAGAAAATAGTTAAAATCTGCTGGAAAAATGTCACGGAAAACTCAAATTTTCCCCTTGCACAGAATTGGATCTCATTCCCCATTTCCTTCCGTTGAATCGGCTCCTCTTTCCATCCATTCTTCCACAGAATCGGCTTCTCAGAAGCTCCAATCCTTCCGCAACGGCGGCTTCTCGGAAGCTCCAATCCTTCCGCAACAGCGGCTCGCGAAACGTTTTCCCTTCCGATTGGAGAACTTATTTTTGATTGTCATCGACATCAGCTATCAGATTTATTTCCACATCGAAAGCCAAATGACTTTGGCTTCCACAGCGGTGGACTGGAAATTGCTTTCTCTTCCGCAACATCGGAAGTCGGAAGGATTCTCTCTTCCGCAACGGCGGACGTCGGAAGCATTATTTCTTCTGCAATGGCGGACGTCGGACCACTTTCCCTTCCAATTTGCTGCCCTTTTAGTTGGATATTTCCATGATTTTCTTCCCAGTCAGAAGACTTAACGGTTTGGGTTTCCGCAACGGCAGATGGAAAACTTCACTAATTCGTCCACAACGGTGAACGCCCACTTCGCCAGTTCTTCCAATTTGGCACTTAGAACAACTTGAACGTTGGATGTCGACAGACTTCTGACATCAGATGTGGAATCACTTCGTCGTCCGCAATGGTGGATGGGAAAACGTCAAACCTCTGCTACAACGGAAGTCAATTCCGCCAATCCTTCCGACTGTTCAAACACTTAGGCGATTTTTGAAACTTGCTGCTGCTCTGTCGAATAGAGAAGGTAATTCTACCTTCTTTCACTGCATCTTCCATGCCCATAGAGGCCCATTGCTGCAACCCAGAGCTCTGATACCATTTTGTCACGTCCCCATGCCCCAACCGGCATAGAGGACGCGACCCAACTTCACTAGCACCACAGCTAAGAGGCCCATGAACATGTGCATTCACAAAATTGCTGAAACAGAATGCTTAAACATACACACATGAACATTTATCATGCACAGATGCAAACATCTATTAGGCACAGTGGAAACATCATACATTTAAGAAAGCATTCATTCAACATGTTCATCAATTTCATTAACAGAAATTAAGATTGCAGAGGTAGAATGGACAAGATCACTTATCTTATGAAATCTCCTTCCGCAACCAGCTACTTTGCTACAACTTTCCACCCAACCATAGGCCAGCATGCTCCTCAATCTCTCAGCAACGCTACCAGCCCCGAGCTGGGCATGATTCTCCAAGGAATAAGGGAACTAGCAGGCTAACACATAGGTAAGCATACTCAAACAAAGCCAAGCCAACAGAGTTGGGTTTATCAGGCCATCAAGGAGCTGTAGAAGGAATATTGCTAAGCTGGTGAGATCATTATAGAGCCAAGAAAACCTACACTAGAACTAGCCTGACCTCTAAGACACCCAAACACACCCAACAAAAGGAATCAGACCCTTCTCTGCTACATAGTCCCTCATGCCCTACATTCCCTTCCAGTGCTATTCAGGGGTGATGGAGAAGAAGGCCAGCCGGCTATCTCTGTCTGTGTGGTTTCCAGCCACCAGGTTTATCAAGCAAATCTAAGCCAACATCCCTGCTCCTCTCACATTCTGAAGACCGACCATTGCACACAAGCAACTAAGTCAGTTGTCACAGCCTAAACAAGAAAATGACTTCTGAGTCATTATTGGCCCTATCGTGGCCAAAATGACTCTCAAACGAATTTACAACAATCCCCAGCATGTAAGGAATACCACAACAACCACAACCAACAACGTGGGAAAACACAGCCCATCTTAGGCAATGAAATCACCAAGAAAACATATACGAACCGAGCTGGGGAAGAAATTACAGTCTCCCAGCCTGTGGGTGAGCGTGAGCAACAATGCAGAACCCACAATCATCCTGTGAGTACAGGATACAGCCACACTATTCACCAATCCTTTGAGGAAAACTACTGCGTGGGTAAAACCAGCAAAATCCTATGCGTGAAGACCAAAACAGGAAGGAATCCCTCTGCGTGAGAATGCACAGCAATGGAGAGGACATGAATTTGCAAGAGAAAATCATGTGGGTAAAACCTAGGAAAATTCTTGTGCGTGAAAATAGTGAGCGGCCAAATGGGAAGTGCGTGAAGGTGAATAGCTACCAGGAGGATGTGAATTTGCAGTGTGCAGGGGGGCTCAACAACTCGTGGAGTCAAGAAAATGTTTACGTGAGACCCAATCCGCCCAGAGACTATGCGTGAAGAGAATCAGACAATGGAGATAATGTGTGGAGATGAACAGCAAAAATTATGAGGTCGCGAATTGGAGAGAGTGTGAAGGTTTTTCCTCCATAGTGAAGTCAACAGTGGGGTGGAGTGTGCGTGGAGGCATGGATTGACAGTCTTGCCACCCCACTCCCAAAACAATTAACTGCCATAACTTCCCTCAGCTACCAGCAAAAATTATTAAATGAGAGTGGTTGGAAGAAGACACATGGGTTTTTCTCTCATGTCCAAAGTTTAACAATTTCCCCCACACCTTATCCTTGTGAAAATCATGCCCCTTTCGATTTAGCTGCCGTGATCATAGCTGGTCGAATTCATTTAATTAATTGTAGATGCATATTTACATGATGACCGTCATAATATATGCCGCATGCCCCGATATACCATCGGTGACAAATTTAAATCTAAACATTAGCATAACCAATCAATGGTGGGGCATTGGCCTTTAGCTCCACACCATGATCATTTACAATATATACATCATCATATACATCTAATGCAACGGGGTCAAAACCGGGACATTACAAGTTCCTTTACCATCCTGATACTATGGTTGGAGCATAGATTGTTGTTGTTTCTTTTGTTGTTGATATGGTTGTTGTGTCTATTGCTAATAACCATCCTGTGAATCCCTTTGGCTGAACATGTTATCTGCAACCTATTGAGGTTGATGTTGATAATATTCCTATACATATGCAAAAATCACACTTTCAACTAAAAATATATAAACATTCACAATAATTCATCCTATGTTAGACCATACATCACTAGATTTAGATGTAGTAGTGCAGGTAAATTTTAACAAAAATAAACTTTAGTACACAATCATGAGTTCACTATACACAAATAGAAAATTAGAAAACAAAGGAAATTTTTCAAAAGGAAAAAATATAAAAGAGAGTAGTTTCAACTCAAGTAGTATCTATTACATGCCAAAAGAGAAATAAATATACAAATGGAGAGAATATGAACATCTAATTCATCTTTAAAATGAGTAGTGGAGGGTCAATGTTAACCACAAGTAATCAAATACAACTTTGCAAGAATAAACACACATTGAATGCAAGTCAACTACACTTTATTCATGAGAGTAAGTTCACATATTGAATAGCTTCAACAGTGATTCAGACCCAGAATTTGAAATGGACATTAAAAAATGAACATAAATATGGACAGGGCATATCGCTGCCAAAATGGTGGGAAAAATATAAGGATTCACTTATACAAATAAGGTCATTGACAAGATGGTACGAAAACTATAAGGATTCACATATACAAACAAGGGCACTGACATGAGTATACATAACCTTTTCAATAAAAAAGATGAGTTTAAAAGGCTTGAAAGAAGACCATTTGAGAATAGAATTGAACTAAAACTTCCACTAAAGCCAACAATCTAGTAGAAACTAATCAAGGCCAGCAAACTAGAATAGTGACATGCATGACAAGTAGCCAAAAGTACTTCCTAACCTTGGAAAAATAACACACCAAAAGAATCAATGGTACACCTATTTCCATCATGTAGGAGGCTCAGAGCTCGTATGAAGAGATCATGAAGCTGAGAGAGAAAAGTAGCAAAGAGATGGGATAGTCCTTATGAGGTTTAGGCCCGAAGCACTCAAGAGCAATAAACTATATATATCCAATAGAAACATAATACAAGGTTCATCAGGTAGTTGCAGGTCTTGGAGAATGACTGATAGGCTAAAATGGATAGGAATGAAGCAAATAAAGATCTCAAAGAGCTCATAAACTATTGAGAAATAAATTAGTATAGGTAGAGGCAGAGAGACTTAAAATTTAAAGAAAAGGATTAATAACTGTAAGGATACAAGTTTCTTTTGAATATTGAAACATAGACTACCTAAAGGAAACCTTTGAAAGATATGATTGGGACAACTTCATGAGAATGAAGAAATGGGAAGATTTCTTTAACTTACACTTCCGACCTTTAATTGGGATGACAATGCCAACACATCAAATAGCACATACAAAGGAAAACAAGGGACTGACAAGTTCCCTTCACTATTTTGATTGAGTTCTCAATATCTACCTTTTCTCCTAAAACAAAAAATCATTAATTTCAAGTTCTGTTTTTGTAACTTCTTTCAACTTCTAGGTTGCCAATTTTTCTAGTGAAGGAATCCTGTTAGTATTTATTGGCATTTGCAATCTGTACATTTATGTCAATAAAATTGCATTTTACCAAAAGATAAAAATCAACAATTTCGGAGGTAGTCAATGTTTCAGATTATTACCACTTACAAGCTACCTAAAATTAAGAAATACAAGACTCAAATCCCTTTGCAATATGAAATTGGGTTAAGTTTAATAAAGAAAATGAAAAATACAGCTAAATCCAGAAACATGATCTCTTCATGAAATTCTTAAACTCCTACTATGATAGGAAGCACAATAAAAGGATGTACTGGAGTTAACCTGGTGGGTCCACATGAACCACATAGAGGGAAAGGGTAACAACTAAGGGGTGCACAAATGTTAAAATTGGCATATAAGATGCTTTCATGAAGACCTCCAATAGAGTACAGTAATAGTTCACATTTATAAAGATAATAGTTCACATTTCTAGGTTATGGTTGATGCAGGATGGTGAGTCAAGTTCTGAATTGAACAGATGGCTATGATCTCTTAGTGCATGACGCGTAGCAACAACTTGAAGGCTTTCCATTTTGGTATGAATATTTTGCTAATTTTATCAAGTCCTATGCCATAAGTTGACCTCCTTGTTAAAAATGGTATGTTTGATATTTAAAGAAGCCATAGATCGATTTCCTATGCAAAGTTGTCATGCTTGCTACCATCCTTGGTAACTTTGATAAACTTGAAAGTATAGTTAAACCTATTTGTTCAATTTGCATGTGAGAAAGCCTTAAATCCTTATCCAATTTGTTATTCTTGAATGGCATGTGTGATGGCAAAAAACCTTAATTCAATTTCCTTGGTCATTCATAGTTGGAAAACATGATCTATGAATTTGCAGAATCAATCCTCCAAACGAATTATTTTACTAATTAAACAAGGGATTCATACACAAAATTAATCTCCAAACGTGAACATAGAATTCTCGGATATAGAGACAATGGCTAAGCAATTTTATTAATCTCTATGTAAATATGTGACGTATTTCTCTGGACATTGTAGACTCCTAATAACACTCCCCTGCCTCTATTCACTTCTCATCTGAACAAACTCTCTGCCTAAACTACTCTACTCTACCTCCAACTACATTTTCACGCTGCAAAAGGTTTATTTATACAATAAAGTGAGGAAATGACACAAATCACAAATAATGGATTCATATCTTCCCAATGTAGGGAAAATCCAAATTTTAGTCTATCCCTATAATTGTTCAACTCCTTTATCTATGTGTTATAATAATATAATCAATTGCATTACATGGAAATTGAGGAAAATAGATTCCTCCTTAAGTAGATCACCTAAGAAACCTCTTATTTATACAATAATGTGAGCAAAATATACAGATCACAAATGATTGATACATGATCCTCCCAATGTAGGGAAAATCCAAAAACCTTAATCTATCCTTGTAATTGTTCAAGTCCTTTATCTATATTCTATAATAAGAAAATCAATTACACTACATGACAATTGAGGAAAACAGATTCTTCCTTGTGTAGATCACACTAGAAACCTCTAGAAATTATTACAAATTTTAGAAACAAAAATTCAAATTTAAATTTAAAATAGAATAGATATGATGCAGAAAAGAGTGAAAGAGACAATTGCTATATTGATTGGGTCCAAATTCAAAAAATATCCATAATATTTCATTATGAGAAAGTTCAAGAATACTCAGGACATCGAGGAATGCTGAAAACATTAAGAAAAGACAAACTTGTCTGACCTTGAGATTTAGGTGGTTTTGAACAATGTCTGCAGTACTCTGTAAGATCTCCCACCCCTGTGAAGACAATTTTAGACTTGATTCATATATTGTGTTGCGAAATCCTCATAGTTCAAAGTAGGAAGTTCTTTCACTTACCTGTGAGGTGATAAGCTCTGCAAGAGGATTTGCATAAAATATCAAGTTTGTGAATCCTAAAAATCCATACATACTGAAATATACAACATGTGAAAACATTTAACTTGTCAAATTCAAGTGACCTCACCAATAAATATTGGAAAGAACATCAATGCAAAGGTGGTATGACTTGAAAATCAGAAGAGAGCATAAACCTATTAGCAGTGAGTTTCAATGCTTGCTGTTGAATATCTAGTTGTTGGTAGTTTAGAGGATCTGACATGTTTTTTAGCCATAACTTCACTTGTCTCGTCATTCCAACTAAATTTTTCAACAACTGGACATTAAAAAAAATAAACACAGACAAAAAATAGGATTAACAAATCAAAGTGTATGAGAAAGACATTTCCCCATTGTCAGTAAATCAAAACAATCATACATCACGATCACCCATTCAATAAATTGACATTCACATGCACATAACACCTATGCTATTAAAATTTGTGTTATAAAAGGCAATTACTATATTCCATATCTCAAACTTACTGCATTATATTTTCCAAACAATACATCCACTGTAAACATGCGACAAGTCAGCATATAAAAGTGGAATTGGTGAAAATTAATATTAAACCCAACAGAGAGTCATCTAATTTACTAAAACAGTTCAGTACAAAACATTAATTAGCATTAGCAAATGTAAGTACATAAAGAAAATTAGGACAGATTAAACTCATATAGGACAGATTAAGCTAATATATAGATGAGGCTTGAAAAATTAGCCTAAAAAAATAGATTAGTTTTACTAACATAATTTACTATTCCTTAAAAGCTAATATAGGTAAAACTCAACAAGGTGTAATAAAAGCTAGCAAAGCATTGTAATAAAATCTTGACTGCAATTTATGAAGGGAAAATAAGAGCAATGCTAATACACGCAAAGAATTATATATTATGCATGGATTAACTAAAATCAGTTTGAAGTTTAATGGGCACTGATAATAGACCCTAGGTAGCCCACACCAAGAAGAAATAAGCATTTAAGGGAACCTTAAATGCTGTATAGATGAAATTGGAAAGTTTTGAAGGTGGATGTTGATTGAAATTTAATATTTAATATTTATGAAATAAAACATAAGAACGTCTAATGAAAGACAAGCAAATTATAGGAAAATAAAGAAAGACAGATTAACTATAAAATATAAATAGAATTACAGTCAGGTTTATAGAAAGGGCTCAAAAGGGAGGGATAATTATAGGATAAGGAAAACCTCAAAGAAATGGGTTCGATGATAAAAATAAAGAAAAGGAAGAGGAAGGATTAGCATCCTACAACAATGGTTGCTACACAATATTTCTAGTGCCAAACAAGTCGTTCAACACAGATCAACTCTCTATATTATGAGGAGAGATAACTATTGGTAATTAAAAGGACAAATGCAAGCCTATTTTGCCCTTGTAATATTGAAACTTAGGTCTACATTATTCCTTAGGATTCTCTCCAAGGCCACTATTTATACACTCCATGCTTTCCCCATATTCTCCTTTTTCACCTATCAGGATACCCAAATGTTAAATAAGAATCTTTATATATCCACAACCATATTGTTTAGATTTCAAAAACTTGCCCTGAATTGGTTGCTTGCCCTTTGTCCCTACTATCTTTCTCTTCCCCTTCTCTGCTTAGTTTATGAACTCCACGCAAAGGAATTTTCTATTGATCACTTCCTATACTACATAAGATCTTGAAGATATTCGATTACAGAAATCTCAAAGTTGTGAATAAGAAAATAGCAAAATAGGCAGAAAATTTCTTGGAATTTTTATAATTCTATGAATCTAGACCTAGCACTTCAGTAACATGCAATGTTGCCTTGTTTTGACATGGTTGTTCTTTCTTATTTGTAGTTAAGAATAATATGTCAAATATAAGTGTCAATACATTGTCTCTTAAAGGCTGCCAAAAATGTGTATGAATCTTGAGTTTGGTAGTCAATTTTACCACTTTCCAATGATTAGTTAAAATTGAGATCTATATTGGCTCTAGCCGTGCTTTTAATTTACCCATGCCATGAGATGGCCTTTGCTTTAGAGAATTTATGATATCAGATGGCTGTGTAATTTTAAAGCCATGAGTTTACATTTCCATATCATATAAATTACTCCTCAGTTATAGTTGTTCCCAGGAAGCAGAACCAAATTAAGAATATAATAGCTTGAGGACGATGTTCCTAAAATCCTGGTGAGGCTTTCTATGATAGGTAAACTGTTTCTGGCATACATGAGACATGTGCACAGAAAAAACCTAGGTTCTTCTTTAAAATCACATTTCTTTTAAATTAACCAACACATGGCCTAACAACTAAACATATTTGGCCAAAAATAAAGATAACAGGAAGCAATAACCATATTCAGTTGATAGCAATTGAATCAATGCCATAAAGTAGCAATGGAAATCAAATCATTGACCTGCTACTAGTGAAACATAATATAGATAAGAAGAACTATGACCACAAAAAAGATGAAACAATATGAAAAACCCTTGTCTGCCACAATTACTAAGGAATGTCTCCTCTTCAATTTGTTGGGGCGCGCACCCTAACGGTCCTAAAGGTGGGTAACTCCATGGGTTTGTAGGAGTTTGTAAGTGGAGTGACGACTAAAAATAGTCTTAGGGGTGTCGGGGTTGAGTCAAAGTCTTCTATTGTAATAAACCCATGGTTTAAGTCCAGGGTTTAGGGTTCGGGTTGCCCATGGTTTAACTCCAAGGTTTTGTAATAGTGCGCTATATAAATAGGCACTCTTGTAAAGAAGTGAGGTTAGGATTTTGATGTAAGAGGAATTAATGCGAAGCTAAGGATATTTTTTAAGAAAGGTTAAGTCCCAACTGTGTGCGTGGATAACCTCTGCAGCTGTGTGCGTAGAGGGTTTTTGGTACTTGAGAATATCTGCAGCTGTGTGCACAAAGGCCTGCTGCTATGTGCACGGCTTTAAGGACTTGAAGGGATCTGTAGCTGAGTGCGTAGATCAGAACTGTGATTTTTGTAGCAAGTTGAATAAAACACAGTTCTGTGGACGTAGCCCCTACACTAGGGATGAACCACGTTATATCTGGTGTTGTGGTTCTTTGTGTTGTTTCTGTTTTGTATTTCATGCATTAATAAATATATATATCTGATAAGTAAGATCACTGCTAACAAATAGCTTCACTGTGAATTCCCAGTAAAGGGTTAAGCAAGTCACTGTTTGTTTATCTATCTGCGAAGTTATATATGTGAATGTCAAAACTCTATGTTATATTATTATAAGTTGTTAAAGGATAAAGGTACAGTAATATCCCTCTTCTGCTTGCAGAAACCTGATTCTGCGGCACCCCATAGCCGTTTCGGGTGAGACTGCAACCTGTTCGCAGGTTGTTGCCGAAAGGGCCAACACTATGGGTCTTTTGTTGGTGCGAAGTGAATGGTATAAACCCAGGTCTTCCCTATTGCCCAACAAATTTGTTCCCTTGCCGGTTGAACTCAGTATCTGCTCAAGAGGGGTTTACGTCGTACCTTGAGGGTTATGTTCTAGAGACCCTCCGTGCAAGAAATCGACGACTGGATTTACGAGACCTATCTGCAATTTGTTGAGCATGAGAATAAAGATCCGCGTCATAGTGCGGACGAATTTTTACAAAGGTGTGTTTTTACTGATGTCTATGAGATTTTTTTTGGTACTATCAACATAGAGTTGCACCAGTGGTTATCCAGGTTAACAGAGTGAAGGACGAACTTCCAAGAAGGAAAGTTTCCTGCTTGGACCCCCACAAGAATTAATATATTGAAAAGGGTGCACAACGAGATATCTCGCGCTGTTGATTTCTGGATGACGCGAACCCTTGAAGCATTCATGAAGGAGTTTGCTATCGACACAAGTACCTCTTTTAGCGAAGTGGAACGACAGTTCTTCAAAGGACCAAGGGGTAATTTTTTGAATTCATTTAGTTTGAGAATTAAAATGCTGTTAGCTGAAAAAGGTATATTGCTCCTTGAATCAGATTGTTAGATTGCATATTACTAACCTATGTTTGCAAGTGAAAATAACTTCGACGAGCACAGTGGGTTGCTGCGAAGTGTCAAAAGGTACAAGACAAAATTTGAATCCTATACCCTAGGCCAGGATACCGAGTCTACCCCTGTAAGCCCAACAATCTCAGAGCCCGAAGAAACCCCACGGTAACCCCGCAGCGCCGACCTGTCATACCTGAGAATCTGTCGCAGTCTACGAGTAATCCTAGCTTGAGTATTCTTGTCGCAGGTCAGTCTACCCTAGTAAGTTCCCCCCCACCTAACCCCAGTCCCCCTCCAACCCCCCCTAGATCCACTATGGCCCACATGACTGATGATATTAAGCTCCTTGTTTTCAAAGGAACTGGATCAGAGGATCTAGAATAGTTCTGGTTTTTATGTGAAGCAGTGTGGAATGCTAAGAACATTATAGATCAAGCTGTTAGAAGGGCACAACTCTTTACTTCTTTCAGAGACCGAGCTTTGACCTGGTTCATGAAATTCTATAGTACTCAGAGTCATGCCTTAGATGATATTAAAGCGGCAATAATCAAAGAGTTTAAGAAACCGAAATATGAGTCGCAGTGTATCACTGAATTGAAAGAGATTCAGTAGAGGCACGGCGAATCAGTGTGGGACTTTGATCAGAGGTTCAAAGTTCTACTAGATCAAGTCAGTTTCACCATTGGACCTGCGCACCACAAGGAGTGGTTCATTGCCACTTTGTTACCACATATCAGAACGCCCCTCATGCAATAGAAGGTTGCTGATTAGCAGGAGGCTTTAGAGATTGCGATGAAGCTTGAGACCGCCCCTGTCGAAGATAATTCTGGTATCGCCCAAATCCAAGCGTAGTTGGCAGCGATGGCTTTGGAGCTTCGTGATATGAAGAAAGGAAAAGCCACTCGAGAGGAGGTTTGGTGTACGCAATGTCGGACAGAAGTTCATGTCAAGGAACAGTGTCATGTGGTAAGAAATTACCTGAATACTTGTGCGCCAAACCCGTTTAACCTGCAAGTTCTATATCGTGAGCTCTGCAGAACAACAGGTCAGCATTGACCTGAAGACTGCTATCTACTACAGAGGTATGGGAAAGTACCTAGGAACCCTTATTGTAAGTTCTATAAGTTAGTAGGGCATAATGAAGATGAGTGTTGCAGTTTTGACCTCATGAGAGAGCGCACCTACGACACCTATCGGGTACAAAATGAGGGACAGAGCAATGATGGCTATGGTTACCACGGTGGTGCATCAAGTAGAGGTGCTTTTGGAGGTCGGGGTCATGGTGGTATGGCTGGTAGAGGACGAGGTTAGGTGGTGTGTTATAACTGTAACCAGGCTGGGCATCTAGCTCGCGACTATCAGAACCCAACTACAACATGTCGGTATTGCCAAGCAGTAGATCATGTGATTGAGCAGTGCCCGCAGTTGATAGCTAAGATCCAGGAAAGAAATAGTGCCCCTACTTAGAATATTCAGATGATTTTCGTCGAGCAAAGACCTACCCTAGCCCTTAATGTGGTTACCCAAAGTGGAGCTACGACGCACATGCAGAATGAGGAGAAACAACCTGATGAGGCTTGGTTTCGTAAGGCCCTTCAGATAGTCCAAGCATTTGATGTCGAACGAGAAAAAGAGACATTCATGGAAGCCAAGAGAAATTTTGCTGATCCTAGCACATCTATAGCACCTGCACAACCACATCAGTAGCAGTTGCAGCCGCAAGAAGCTTCAACAGATAAAGTAAGTACACTGTCCTCCTTTTTACAGACCTGTATGAAACTCTTAAGGAATCAAAATGCTTTAAAGGAGTTGCAGAAAGCTATTGCTTCCTGTGAACCTTAGAGAAGTGCTGGTATGGACAAAACTCTTAATAGAGTCAGAAGAACTGGTAGGGAAATGAGATTGAATGCTCAAATAGGAGAGTATGATATGACTGATGTTATCTTGGACCTAGGCTCAGAAGTAAATGTCTTGACTAAGAAAACCTGGGAACAAATGGGAAAACCTACTCTTGCTTGGTCCCCTATACAATTGAGATTAGCCAATCAGTAGAAGATTGTGCCTCTAGGACGATTCCCTAGTGTCCCAGTAGATATTTATGGATTCTGTTCTGTAGTAGACTTCGAATTTATTGAACTCATTGATGACAGCAATCCCTATCCATCCTTGCTAGGAATTGAATGGGCAATGGAAAATGCTGCAGTCCTTAACCTTAAGAAGAGACAGATGACTTTCGAAGGTAAAGATTTGAGATTCATAGTACCACTGGACCCCTCACAAGGAGAAAGGTACATAGAACCACTCGGAGATGCAGATCAGGATGTTCTGGATCACATCTATAACATCACAGCTAAGGAAGAAGATTCTGTTGATCCTACTACCGAAGGTATCATGGATTGGCAGTGTGACAGCTCCTGTATGATGGATTCAGATGATGGTTTAGAGAGCTGGCAGAATCGATTGTATGAGCTACATGGACATAGATGTGCCAGAATTATCCCTCAGATGGATTAGCTCACAGCCAAGAGCTTTACCTGTTTTTGATGGTTCAACAGACCTAGAATAGTTTATTGTACACTTCTCAGAACAGATACTAGATTCACAGAAAATGGATACTTTGGATTCAACATTCAGAGCCACAGCAGCCAGATGGTGGAATAGCCATAAGAAGTGCATTCCTAGTTGGGAAGCTTGTCAGAAGTTCCTTCGCCTGATATTTTTGGATTAGCCCCAAGAGGTACGAAGCAGGTTTGATGGAAAGTTAGCCCTCAGGAAAATTTGGCACAGTGCTATGAAGCCTGGAAGCATGTACCTCAAGAAGAATGGGTACATCGGTTTGTGCATACTTTGGAACCGATAACAAAGAATTGGTATGTAGAGGCTGAGCTTCGCCAGGATACTGTAAGTTGGGATTGTCTTGTTGATAATTTTGTCCTTACCTTTTCTACTAATGAAGTTTGTCCAGCTTTAGATGCAGCTATCATATTGATCCATACTAAGGTATTTGATGATCAAAAAGTAGTAGAATACCAACCTGATTGAAAAGCACAAGAAGCTCATGCAGTAGAATGTTATAACCTCGCAATTGACGAGGATGATGATCCGCGCAATATTGATATTCCTGAGTCCGAAGGACACTGTGACGTACAAGGACCAGTAGTCGAAGCTCCTGAAGTGACTCATCCTGTGAAGACGCGGACAGAAAACATCGGATCAGAAGAACAGCCTAAGTATCCTACCATTGGAGATTATTGGGATGAAGAGATGGTAAGCAAAGTGACCCAACTTCTCCACGAATATCAGGACCTATTTCCGACAAAATTCTCAGAGATGAAAGGTATCCTTGGTGATATCGGTGTGATAAAGATCCCTTTGAAACCTGATGCGAAGCCGATGAAACAACGCCCTTATAGGTTGAACCCTAAATATAAGGAAAAATTTAGGATGGAGCTTGATAAGATGCTTGCTGCAGGAATCATTGAGCCTATTGAAGAATCCGAGTGGGTTAGTCCTATGGTGGTGCAAGAGAAGAAGACTAAGGGTGAAATCCGCATCTGTGTTGATCTGAGGAAGCTGAATTATGCTTGTCTACATGATCCTTTCCCCACCCCCTTTACAGACGAAGTGTTAGACAATGTCGGGGGTCAAGAAGTGTAATCTTTTACTGATGGATTTTCAGGTTACCATCAGATCAGAATTGCTCCAGAGGATCGACATAAGACAACCTTTGCTACAGAAATGGGATCCTTTTAGTATACAGTTATGCCCTTTGGATTGAAGAATGCATCTGCTATGTTTTCTAGAGTAGTCATCTCTGCATTTAAGAAATTTATACATAAATTCTTAGAAGTTTATTTTGATGATTCAACTATCTTTGGGCTACTAAAAGACCATATAACTAGTTTAAGACTTATGCTGGATAAGTGTAGACAACACCAGATTTCCTTGAACTTAAAAAAGTGTATCTTTTGTGCACCTTTTGGAATTCTACTTGGTCACATTGTATGTAAGCAAGGATTGATGATGGATCCTGCGAAGATAGCTATTATTGTGAACCTGCCACCTCCGAAGTCCATTAAACAACTTCGCACCATGCTTGGTCACACTGGATATTACAGAAAATTCATCAAAGGATATGCTCAGATTAGAGCTCTGATGGAAAAGCAGTTGAAGAAAGACATTAAGTTCGAGTGGACACATGAGTGCCAAGCAAGCTTGGATATTTTGAAGGAAATGATGGTCACTACCCCTATCTTAGTATTCCCTGACTGGAATAAGGAGTTCCATGTGGATGTCGATGCATCCTTCATTGATCTGGGTACAGTATTGGCTCAGTCGAGAGAAGGTAATTTTGATCATCCTATTGCTTTTGCAAGTAGAAAATTGTCTACAGCGGAAAAGAATTATACTACGACAGAATGTGAAGGTCTAGCTATGGTTTAGGCATTACAGAAGTTTCGATATTATCTGTTAGGATCTCATTTTAATATGTTCACTGACCATTATGCTTTGAATTATTTGGTTAACAAACCTGTGCTAGGTGGAAGATTATGCAGATGGTTGATTCTGTTTCAGGAATATGATTTTGAGATCATAGTTAAGCCTGGAAGACTTAACTCAGGGCCTGACCACTTCTCGAGGCTCGAGTCAGGAGAAGAACCCACTAGTTTGGACGAAGGTCTTCCCGATGCCTAGTTGTTTGCAATCCAGATGGTTGATGAATATTTTCAGGATATTGTTCAGTATTTGTCTACAGGTTTTCCACCCATCGAGATGACAACACAGCAAAAGAAGTAGCTGGTGGTTAGAGCAGCTGAATTTACCCTCATAGCAGGAGTGTCTTGGAGCATGAAAAGCCATTAATTTTGGCTGAGGCACATTCTGGAGCAGCAGGAGGTCACTATGCAAGAAAAGCTACAGCACAGAAGATTTTGACAGCTGGATTATGGTGGCCCACAATCCACAAGGATGCAAGAGAGTACTGCCACAGCTGTGACATCTGTCAAAGGACAAGCAAACCATCCAGGAGGGATGAGATGCCTCTAGCTCCATAGGTAACGTTACAAGCATTTGACAAATGGGCTATTGATTTTGTTGGCCCTATCAACCCCCCTGTGAAGAAGTCAGGAGCAAGATACATTATTACAGCAACTGATTACCTTACCCGTTGGGCCGAAGCTCAACCAGTCAAGAAATGTAGTGCTGCTACAGCTGCGAAGTTCATCTTCGATAACATCTTGTCCAGATTTGGGTGTCCTAGAGTTCTTATAAATGATCAAGGATCACATTTTCTAAATAAGACTATTGAAGTATTGACTGAAGAATTTCAGGTGTATCATCAGAAGACTACTGCCTATCATCCACAAGCAAATGGAACTATCGAAGCTTTTAAGAATATCCTTGAACATGCTCTGACGAAGGTTTGCAATGTTAATAGAAATGACTGGGATCTTAGAATTCCAGCAGTACTATGGGCTTATAGAACCACCTGCAAGAAATTGACAGGCCATACACCTTTTAGGTTGGTCTATGGACAAGAAGCAGTCATGCCTATGGAGTACCTTGTTCCTAGCCTCAGAATATCTGCTTTCATAGATATGGATGACCCAACTATAATGAAAGACAGACTGGCAAAGATACTAGAACTTGAAGAGGACAGATTTATTGCAGGGTTCCAGCAGTAGGTGCAGAAAGCTCGAGAAAAAGCATGGCATGATAGGCACATCAAGAGGAAGCAGTTCCAGCAGGGTGATCTTGTGCTCGTATATGAAACCAAATTCATGAAATTCCCAGGGAAGTTCAAGACACATTGGAAAGGACCATACATAGTGCAGAAAGTGATGGTGGTGCAGTCGAGTTAGCTAAGTTGAACGGCAAAATTTTACCTTCTATGGTAAATGGCAGTCGTTTAAAGAAATACAGGGATAGGCCGGGACCTCCTATTCAGAAGTAACACCAAGAAGGTTGAATATTGAGTGCCGCATGGGTCAGAAAGGGTCGAAGGTTAATATTGTGTCGAAGGTACTTATCAAGGCGAAGCTGACATTAGTGGTTATGTCAAATATCCAAGGTGTGTCGCAGCCTAAAATGTGACAGATGGGACAAACTAGACTTGGCGGCGCTGGCACGAGTACTGCCCTAACTGCCTGTAATGATGAGATTTTGGGAAAATCTGGCGCTGTGTGGACAATATTCCCTGCACTCCATCAGATTCGGTGTCATTAATGTACCATGATGACAGATTCTGTTGCAGGATTCTATAAGAAGCTCCACCAGCCTGCGACTCCTGTATTGTGTATTGCTATGAGTTTCTTCAATTAACACCATGTAGAATGATCGTGAAGTCCAGGAGTTGTTACGAGAGTTCTGGGAGAGAGGTCTGCAGAACATTCTGAGAAATCTACCTATGCAGAAATGTTTGACCATGATGAAGAAAGGCAGAAGTTCGCTCTAAGAAGGAGAAAAAAAGACAGAAGCCCGCTCTACGTGGAGCGGCGAAAAACAGTGGTCCTCACGGAAAAACTTGAAAACATCCCATGATGCATCCCCCTGGTTTTGCAGAACCGAAGCGGTTGTTTGTCTTATGCATATTGACACACAATTTTGGGGACCCTCAGTTGTGGATGGTCAAGTGTTCGACAAGAAGATCGAAGGATGGGGTCGCTAATAGATCTAGAAGGCCTTAATCAACATAAATATTACGAAGGAAAGGAGCAAGTAGCCGACAACAACATGCATGGCTTCAGCAAGTAGCGCACTATGTTTTCACCAACAACGGTCTACCACCAGAAAAGCAGATGAGTGCCCCGGGACGGGACACTGGTGAGTCTTAGGGGCCTGTTGGGGCACGCACCCTAACGGTCCTTAAGGTGGGTAACTCCGCGAGTTTGTAGGAGTTTGTAAGTGGAGTTACGACTCAAAATAGTCTTAGGGGTGTCGAGGTTGAGTCAAAGTCTTTTGTTGTAATAAACCCATGGTTTAAGTCCAGGGTTTAGGGTTCGGGGTGCCCATGGTTTAAGTCCATGCTTTTGTAATAGTGCACTGTATAAATAGGAACTTTTGTAAAGAAGTGAGGTTAGGCTTTTGATGTAAGAGGAATTAATGTGAAGCTAAGGCTATTTTGTAAGAAAGGTTAATTCCCAGCTGTGTGCATGGATGAACTCTGTAGCTATGTGTGCAGAGGGTTTTTGGTACTTGAGAAGATCTGCAGCTGTGTGCGTAGAGGCCTGCTGCTGTGTGTGCGGCTTTGAGGACTTGAAGGGATCTGCAACTGAGTGCACAGATCAGAACTGTGATTTTTGTAGCAAGTTGAATAAAACAAAGTTTTGTGGACGTAGCCCCTACACTGGGGGTGAACCACATTATATCTAGTGTTGTGGTTCTTTGTGTTGTTTCTGTTTTTTATTTCATGCATTAATAAATATATATATCTGATAAGTAAGATCATTGCTAACAAATAGCTGTGCTGTGAATTCCCAGTAAAGGGTTAAGCAAGTCACTATTTTTTTATCTATCTGTGAAGTTATATATGTGAATCTTGAAGTTCTGTGTTATATGATTATAAGTTACTAAAGGCTGAAGGTACAGTAATATCCCTCTTCTGCTTGCAAAAACCTGATTCTGCAGCACCCCATAGCTGTTTCAGGTGAGACTGCAACCTGTTCACAGGTTGTTGCCTAAATGGCCAACACTGTGGGTCTTTTGTTGGTGCGAAGTGAATGGTATAAACCTAGGTTTGCCCTATTGCCCAACACAATTAAATAAAGGTAGTTGACCCTGCCGCTCCTAATCTGGAATATCAAAACATATGCAAACAAATCCTCTGTTTTCTGCTAAATCATGACAATCTGGATATTTATTTCAAAGGGAACTAGGAATTTTTTGGTCTTATTCTAAGAAAAAAATACCAAACCCGTGAAAATTTGCCGCTGAATATTTCCTAGTTTGCCACCAAAACATTCCTAGATTCAACGAGGAGTACATAGAATTAATCGACACATTTAGCTAATGAAGTGCAACTTTCGTTGCAATAGTGGCCCAAAATAGTCGGTTCATATTTTTGGAAAATTCTACAAATTATTATTTAAACACTAGACCCTGAAACAAACCCCCAATCTCACTTCTAAAACCTGTCTCCTAAATTGCTAATGATCACTCTTCACAACCAATTATTCCACTTGGGATTTTAGTCATTTAATTCCATAGACCTGCCATTTAAATTTCTTGAGGGGTTTTACAGAGACTCCATTTCATTAGTTTAGTTGCATATTGTCAAATATAGAAATATTCCATAGAAATAAAAGTGATTTAAATAAAAATGAAAAGACGGGAGAAGCAAATTAACTTAAGCAATTCGAACACCCAATATATGGCCCTGCAATAACAGTCCTCGAGTGATTTCCAATAATGAATATTCCAACATAAATATTTCAAAGTCCGAGCAGATCAGCATCTCCAGAGACAATTTTTCCCAACTATGCATCTACCTCTGCAGGTTTCGAGCTGCGAAGCTGCAATCAGTGTGAAGATGAAGATCAATTGGATCAAGGGTTTGGGATTTTGACTAACCCATCGATGTTTCTTCTTCTTCTCTTTGAACACCTGATCTCTGGCCCTACAATAGTAGTCCTTGAGTGATTTCTAATAATGAAGATTCTCACAGAAATATTTCAAGGTCTGAGTAGATCAGCATCTCCAGAGCCAATTTTTCCCAACTATGCACCTGTCTCGACGAGTTTTGAGATGCAGAGGTGCAATTAGGGTGGAGATGAAGATGTAATGGATCAAGGTTTTGGGATTTTTAATAAATTCTCGACGCCGCTTCTTCTTCTCCTTTCATTTCACATACTGCCAAAGTACTTCCGGACTTGTCCACTAGACCTTTGTGTGCTCCTTACAGAGTTATTGCCTTTTTCATTTGCTATGTAGGTACATTTTGTAATTTCTCTTCTGGTGATATATATCCATCATAAATTTTATAAAAAAAAAATCTTTGAAATCAAGTAAAACATTATACATTTTTACACATTATCTTCCACAAAGAACCAAAATTATCATGACAAACTCATGGATATATATAATTGTTAGTTTTTCAATATTAAGCTAGCATTATTAGGATCTTTAACCGAGAGAATAAAAAGTATAGCAATCAAACACAAGAGACAATGAACACAGTGTTTTTCCTCAGGGAAACCATAAATGGAGAAAACCCCGCAACTTCCTCAAAAAGATAGAATCAACACAAAAATAGTAAAATCCCAAAATAGTAAGTGATCTCCCGACAGCTGTAACCTTCTTCTTATCTAGCCCCAGTGACTTCTCCTTCCTCAACTGTGTGCTACACTTGAGTGTGTTTGTGATCTGTACTAAATAGAGAGTCCAACTCTCTATTTATACTAATCTCGGCATGACTAAAACCCTACTAGGGAAGACCTCTACTAGGAGAGTCTAATAACCCTAGTGCCCCAGAACTACAGGGACTTTAACCCTTAGACAATTGAAGGGTTACCCACAATGACTTGACATGACATGTTTACATTATTGATCCTCTCGATCAGAACATCGGGGCATGGCAACATGACTCAATTACATTACAGATACATCTCAGAATAGACATCAGGTTATAATACATAAGATACATAGATGAATACATTCCAAAGTTACAAATGCATCAACACTCCCTCTTAACTAGGAAGGTATCCTTTCGACACAATTTTCAGCACTGGTCTTCTTCTCTGGATCATCTCGTCATTTGCATCTTCCTCTTCAAGTCATCTTCATCTTTGGATTTGGATCATCATTGGACATCATCAATGGATCTGGATCATCACTAGACATCAACACTAGATCTGGATCATCACTCAATCTAGATCATCAATGGACATCATCACTAGATTTGGATCATCACTCAATCTGGATCATCACTAGACATCATCACTAGATCTAGATCATCACTCGATCTGGATCATCACAGGATCTAGATCATCACTGGATCTAGATCATCACTATTGGATCATCATCACTGGATCATCATGGGTGCTATCTCATGATTCTTCTCATCACAGGAAGTTCTACAGAGCTAGCCCTTTTTCATGTTGGTTTTAGGCCTAGCCTCCATGTAGGTCTTCTTCAGCACTTATATATGACCTACTTGTCAAAATGGCCTTCCCAACACTTACATTTGACCTACTCGTCAGAAAGGCATGCCCAACACTCACATCTGATCATGTAGGAACCAATCCTATAATCATATCAGAAAGGCCCAGCACTCACATCTAATCACAAGGGAACACATCCCACAACCCTATCGGAAAGGCTCAGCACCTATATTTTTCCATTTGGGAACACATCCTACAACAATGCTAAAGATGCT
The DNA here is from genome assembly GCA_001517045.1 of Pseudotsuga menziesii. Classification (NCBI taxonomy): domain Eukaryota; kingdom Viridiplantae; phylum Streptophyta; class Pinopsida; order Pinales; family Pinaceae; genus Pseudotsuga; species Pseudotsuga menziesii. Next base: position 64,747 of record LPNX010573332.1, read on the forward strand.
CTGCTCTTTCTCCCATGCGGGAACACATCCTACAACCATGATGAAAGAGATATACACTTACATTCACCCATGTGGGAACACATCCTACAACCATGATGAAAAGGCTCTGCACTTACATCCACCCATGCAGGAAGACATCCTACAACCATGATGGAAGGGATCTGCACTTACATCCACCCATGTGGGAACACATCCTACAACAATGATGGAAAGGCTCTGTACTTACATCCACCCATGTGGGAACACATTCTACAACCATGATGGAAGGGCTCTACACTTACATCCACCCATTTGGGAACACATCCTACAACAGTGATGGAAGGGATCTGTACTTACATCCACCCATGTGGGAACACATCCTACAACAATGATGGAAGGGCTTGCACTCATATCTGATCTTGTAGGAACCAATCCTATAGTCATATCAGAATGGCCCGCAGTCCTAGACTGAGCTATGTGGTAACTGGCCAAGTGCCTCCATTCTCCTAGAAAATGGTAGTTGCCCTTACATCTGACCTGTTTGTTGAAATGGAAAGCACCCACATCTGACATGGAAGGAACTTAATCCTTTGGACATGACAGAATGGCTCAGCCCTTACATTTGATCAAGTGGGAACACATCCCTCTATCACATCAGAATGGATTCTCAGTCATGCACTGAGTTTTCCTAGTAACTGACCAGGCACCTCCATTCCTAGAATGGAAATTTCCCTTACATCTGTCCTACTTGATAGAATGGCCAGCACTCATATCTGACATGGAAGGAACCAATCCTCTCACCATGACAGAATGGCTTAGCCCTTACATCTGACCATGGAAGGAACCAATCCTCTTACCATGTAAGAATGGCTATGGGTCTCATCACTTTCCCTTGGAGGAAACATCGATCTAGAGAACACCAAGCTTCTCCCTGAAGTACTCGAACTTCAACCTATCCAATGGCTTCATCAATACATCAACTATCTGTTCCTCCATTGCAACATACTGGAGCTTCACTGATCCCCTTTGCACCATATCCCTGATATAGTGATACTTGATCTCGATATGCTTCGACTTGTCATGGAACACTAGATTCTCTGACAGCTTCATGCAACTCTGGTTGTCGCAATGTATACAAGTAGCATCCAATTGGAGATCAAATAAATCAGACAGTACCTTCCTTAGCCATACTGCCTCACAACTAGCTGAACAAGCTGCGACATACTCTGATTTAGCTCTACTTAGTGCCACATAGGATTGCTTCCTGCTAAACCAAGCGATCACACCTAATCCCATACTAAAGCAACACCCTGAAGTGTTCTTCCTATTGATGGCACTGTCTACCCAATCTGAATCAACATAACCCTCCAGGTTAATCTTCGTATTCACATCGTACTTGAGCCCATAATCAATTGTACCCTTCAAGTACCTCAAAATATGCGTTGCAGCAATCAAGTGAACATTTCTCGGATCTATCAGGAACAGGCTGAAGGTGTTCACAGCAAAGTAAATATCTAATCTCGTGTTTGTGAGGTACATCAAGGACCCAATCATCTGACGATACATCGTAGCATCAACCGACTCTGATGAAGCATCGTTCAATAGCTTCAGGTTTGATGCCATAGGTGTGGTCATAGACTTGCAGTCCATCATCCCAAACCTCTTCAGGATCTCTACTACATACTTCCCTTGTCCAAGGAATATTCCATCCATGCTTTGCCACACCTCCATGCCTAGAAAATAATGCATCATCCCCAAGTCCTTCATTTTAAACTCAGTAGAAATCTTTCTCTTCGTATCAGCAATCAACCCATCCATTCTTGTCACAAATAGATCATCTAGATATAGTAGAAGCATCACTGGGTTGACATCTTCAACCTTGTAGTAAAGGTTGGAATCTGCTTTACTCTTGGTAAAGCCCAAACTGGATAGAAAGCTATCAATTCTGTCGTACCAGGTCATGGGTGCCTGTTTCAAACCGTACAGGGATTTTTTCAATATGCACACATGAGACTCCCTGTCATGAGTCTCAAAGACGAGTGGCTGCTCTACATACGCTTCCTCTTCCACTACACCATTCAAGAAAGAAGTCTTGACATCCATCTGGTGTATCTTCCATTTCATCACTGCAGCCAGAGCAAGTACTGATATAATGGAAGTGTATCTGGCTATAGGAGCAAAGTTTTCTTCATAATCTATTCCTTCTTTCTGAGAGAAACCACGAGCCACAAATCTTGCTTTATATTTTTCAATGCTACCATCTGTAGCATGTTTGATCTTGTAGATCCATTTGGAAGTTACAACTTACTTCCCTTCTGGTCTTGGAACAATATCCCAAACATAATTCTTCATGATCGATTGATACTCTTCAATCACAGCATCCTTCCATTATTTCCGTTCTGCCACTTCTTCATAATTGGAAGGTTCTTTATCAATGAAATCACATAGTAAAGCTACATACCTGGAGCAGGATCTAGTCCTCTTTCTTTCTCTGTGATTCTCTTCTGGAGCCCCATATCTTTCCGCACCTTGGATAATTTCATGTACCCAAGAAGGTTCCTCTCATGAGGTTTCTTCTCTAGAGGTGAATCTACAGGTCTTTGTGGTTCTTCAAAATCTCAATCTTCTTCTTGAGTTTCTTCATTCATGGTTGTATCATGAATTCTGGGTGCTTCTGCTTCTTCAGGTTCTTCAGTAGGTCTTGTTCTAGATTTGTTGTAAGTTGTGTCTTCATCAAATGTCACATCCCTGCTAATGTCAATCTTCTTGTATCCTCGGAAATATATTTTGTAAGCCATCCAGCTTTCAGAGTATCCCACAAATATACCTTTCTTCCTTGAAGGATCTAATTCTGTTCTCTTCTATTTTGGAATGTGTATGTATACAGGACAGCCGAATATTCTGAGATGGCTGACTTTTGGTTTCTTACCGGAGAAGACTTTTTCAGGAGTCTTGTTCTAAAGTACTCTATGTGGAGTACAGTTCTGTACATACGCCGTTGTTCTTGTAGCTTCAGCCCAAAGATGCTTAGTAATATCTTGATCATGAATCATAGCTCTTGTAGCTTCCATGATAGTTTTGTTCTTTCGTTCCATAATCCCATTCTATTGTGGATTATAACAAGCAGACAACTCCCTCTTAATCCCTAGTTCTTTGCATAGCTCTTTGAATTCATTCGAAGTGAATTCTTCACCATTGTCTGATCGAAAAATCTTGATCTTCTTTTCAGTGTGGTTCTCGATCAAGGCTTTGAATTCCTTGAATTTGCTGAATATTTTGTATTTGTTCTTCATGAAGTAAACCCATGTCTTCCTAGAAAAATCATCAATAAAAGAAACATTATATGCATACCCGCTTAGTGATCTTGATGACATAGGACCACATACATCGGAGTGGATGATTTCTAGGATTCCTTTGGCTTTGCTTTCACTGCTAGGAAATGTCTTCTTTGTATTCTTTCTTTTCACACATCCTTTGCAGACCCCATCATGTTTTTCTTGGAATTCTGGAAGACCTTCAACAACTTTGCTTGCAATTGGCAGTGCTCTGTAATGCACATGTGCAAGCCTTCCATGCCAAAGTTCACTTGGCTCTACTGTGTCATGAACCAATGCTTGTACTGGATGGCCCTTTAATTTGTACAATCCTCCTTCTTGTTCTCCAATCACCACTGCATCATCAATAGTCTTTCCTTTTGGCCACATGATGACTTGACCATCTATGAATGCAACCCTCATTCCTTTTGCATCTAGTGAAAATATGGAGAGGAGGTTCTTATTGATTCCTAGCACAAACAAAACTTCCTTCATTGTTATAGAATTTCCAGGGTCTAGCTTATAGGAGGATTCCCCACTACCTTTTATTGGATACCGGTAGTCATCTCCTAGCTTCACCTTGTGCGGTGATTCATGTTCTGAAAGTTTCACAAAGGATTCCTTAAATCCTGTCATATGTTTGGAAGCCCCACTGTCTATTATCCAATCAGTGCCTCCATGAGTAATGTTTCCTGTAAGAACAGAAATCAAAACATATTCATCTTCACTGGAAGAATTTTCACTTTCATATCTGGTTCTTTTCTTGGATGGTTCATCATCCTCTGTAGCATGAGCATGATGTCTTCTCTTGTTCCCCTTCTTCTTATGAGAGTGAACCTTGTTCTTAGGACAGTCTTTTGTAAAGTTTCCTCTTTCATCACATGTATAACATCTCATTTTAGATAGGTCCCTTCTATTGTTATCTCTATGATGAGGATCCTTACCTTTGGAGTGATCAGATCTTCTTCTACCTTTCTTGGAGTGAACTATGAGAGCTTGATATTCACTTCCCATATTCTCTTCTCGAGCTGCTATCCGAGCTTCTTCTTAAGAACATTCTTCCCATAGTCTGCTGACTTTGACTAACTTCTTTCTGGCATAGATTCCTTGGATGAATGAATCCCATGACCTAGGAAGGCCATTCAATGTTGTCATCACAATTTATGCATTCTCCACTTCTTCATCTACAGCTTCTAATTGTCCCTTGATCTAATAAACCCTTTTGAAGTAAGACTGGATGGTCTCTGCAATCTAAATCTTCACATTCGTCAGTTGGTTCCTCAAGGTCATCTTTCGGTTTATGTTCTTCCCCTCAAACAATTTGGATAGAGCATCAAACATAGCTTTATGTGTCTTGAGAGAGGACACATGTGGGATAAGGAGATCCTTGATAGAATCATCAATGATCCTCTTTTCCATAACCAACTTCTTCTTGTGCAAGGCCTTTGCCTCATCTCCCTCTGGAACTGGAATTTCCTCATGGATGTAGGAGTCCAACTCATTTTCTTCCAAAACCAGGGAGATCCTATACTTCGAGGCTCGAAAGTTATCAAATCCCTCAAGATTCTCATCAAGCTCGGTATGATGAGACATCTTAAACTGAGAACCTCAAAAGGAAATACAAAATATTTAGAAATTACCAAGTCAAGATGTCAGATTTTGATTTGGAGCTGAAATCACGCATTACTCGATTAGGAGAAAATTAGGGTTTTGCTTTTCCAGAGTTTTGTCCACCCAAATGCCTTGAAATTTATCCCTAACTTCAATTTTTTGGAGGAGATCAATCTAGGCCTGTCCTCTTTGAAAAATTCCTCTTCTGTGAAAATCCCTAATTTCCGGCAGTAGTGTCGGGTCCAAAACTGAAAAACCTCAAAATTGGATTATGCTTCAACAGAAAGATGTGCCCTAGGGAGGAGAGTTAGTCCACCCTACTTTTGCTTAAAATATGTGGAGAGAGATCCACAAAATAGGAATCCCTAGTTTCTGCAACTGCATAGTGTCTTCTTCTCAGGTTAGCTCTGATACCATGTTAGTTTTTGAACATTAATCTAGCATTATTAGGATCTTTAACTGAGAGAATAACAAGTACACCAATCAAACACAAGAGACAATGAACACAGTGTTTTCCTCGGGGAAACCATAAATGGAGAAAACCCCACAACTTCCTCAGAGATAGAATCAACACCAAAATAGTAAGTGATCTCCTGACAACAGTAACCTTCTTCTTATCTAGCCCCAGTGTCATCTCCTTCCTCAACTATGCACTACCCTTGAGTGTGTTTGTGATGTGTGCTAAATAGAGATTCCAACTTTCTATTTATACTAATCCCGGCATGACTAAAACCCTACTAGGGATGACCTCTACTAGGAGAGTCTAATAACCCTAGTGCCCCAAAATTGCGGGGACTTTAACCCTTAGACAATCGAAGGGTTATCCACAATGACTTGACATGACTTATTTACAATATTGATCCTCCTGATCGGAACATTGGGGCATGAAAACATGAATCGACTACATTATAGATACATCCTGGAATAAACATCGGGTTACAATACATAAGATACATATATGAATACATTCTGAAGTTACAAATACATAAACAATAATTAATTTCATAAGTACATTAATGGTCATCAAAATTCAAAAGAAAAATTTCAGAGGTTGTGAAAATGATATACATCTAAAATACATTGTTAAAATAGAAAAAATGTTATGCAGTCCAGGGTTTCCTCGGCCATAACTTTATGATTGCTTTAATTTTTCCTTCTCCTCCTGGTTCTTTTTGAATGTCAAATCCTCCCTCTTTCCTATGACATGTAGGAGATCCTCCCTATTATATCCTTATCCCATACTTGGAGGTAATTGATATTGATCATATGTGTTTGGATCATCGCCATAGCTATTACAAAAGAGGAAAATATTTTACAGTCCTCTCAAAAGGGTAGTATTGCCACCATCTATGTAATCCAACATAGTCTATCTAAATCTTCCTTCCTTCCTAAAAGGCCAAAAGGCCTAAGGATCATTTACAAAATTTTAGGAGACTATAATTACCTATGCCCAAATTTTGCCTACATGGACCTAATCTTCCTATAAACTTGAGGGGTCCCATATCAACCAATAAATTTCTTACATGTAGCTAATATGCTACTCATCCTTGCATTCAAGCTTCTTTTTTGGTTGTGCTCTTGTAACATGCCTAATCAGCTTTCCAGGTCAATTATAGTCCAAGTCGACTTCCATACCACTGAGTCGAGGCATACAAAACATTAGTCAATGGTTATGATGGCATGCATGGTATGCACAAATACCTCCTCTTTATTCAGTTATACTCTTAAATATGTATTTACTGAGATATGTATGTCGATGTCAACATTTACAAGGTATGTGGCATGAAATCAATGGGTTAGTGAACAAATTCAAGATCAAATAGATGAAGAAGAAAATGATGCAAACATAAAAGAAGAAGAGATCGACATGTCTAGGGATGTGAAAGAAAGGTACATTTATAAATCTCACAAAATATTTTTTACAAAACATTGATGACACTATTGACTATTTAATAATGCATATATAGTTGTTCTTCCTAATTGAACTAAAACAAATGGTCGGATATAGCTGAGGAGATATCCTGTTGTGTGGGCATATGGTTGACACTATCGCGTGGAAAGAATAGAATTAAAAATACAATCCTTTGATTGTGGTGTCATGCTTGATTTCAAGCATTCAAGTCAAGCAAGTTCAAAATATAAAAATATTATTGAAGGGAATCTTCAGTATGTTGGAAAAATCTAGGAAATTATTGAGTTGGATTATCGGTTTTTCAAATGTTGTATTTTTAAATGTAGATGGTATGAGGCATTTGAGAGGATGCAAAGACATGATACCCGTAGTGGATTATTTTCTATAGATTCCTTGAGGTACCTACTAGAAGACAAGGAGCCATATGTCTTACCAATTCATTGTGAGCAGGTATTATTATAAATATAGCACAACTATAATCACAAGAATCAATGGTTATATAAAATATATTAATGCATAGTTCATTATGAATATAAATGTGCATATGAATTAAAAATTATACTAACATGTCTAATATATGATTATGGTTCATGTGCAATTGTTTTTCTAAGAAGATATTTTGGATCCAAAGTAGATAATTGTCATACATTATGATCCAAGATTAAGACATGTATTTGATGATGCCTCAATGAATATTGAGCAAAACAATGATATCCAACCAATTCTAGCTAAGAGATTAGAGAACAATGACGAAATGACCACCCATGGTGATGTTTAAGATGAAGACATTCAAACAAAAGAAGATGAAGATGAAGATGTTCAAGCACAACATGACAACATTTTTCATGCCATTAATCAACATGATCTAGATCTAGATGAGAATCAAGATGGTGCAAATCAATTGGATGAACCATATTTAGAAGAAAGTGAAGACGAAGATGATTATAATACCACTTTAGAAGGATGTTGAAGAAAGAACAATATAAAAAACTTACAAGACCATATCAACATTGATATGGAAGCATTGGCTGACATATCTGCTGATAATAATGTAAATGAAGAAGACTTCTAATTTTACAGGATTTCTAATCCATGTTACTTGAATAATTATGATCTTATGTCCAAATCTTTGAAATTGTATTTTTATCACATGGATTTAGTAATTTTGAATCAATTTTTTGATTTAGAATTTTCCAAAATGTTGTTTCTTAACGACTCTAGACTTAAATGTACATGGAAATCACTGTTTAGAATAGTCATTTTATCATGGGCTTAACAAATGTTATTTTGTTTCAATTTATATTAACCACATGTGTTCCCCTTTTGTATTATGCATTGAATAATGAAATGTCATTGATTGTTTAGTTAATATTATGCACACTATTGAATAATTCTATGAACTTTACTATAGTAATGTTCCATCTTGCACTAATGAAAAATGTTGACAACTTAGTTTATCATTAACAATTTTCTAATTAATGTGTTTATCTATATACAATAGCTAATATTTTGTAATAAATTTAACACATCCAACTTATCATTAAAATGTTGTTGAGGACAAGTGAATGTCAACATCAAGTACATCATACATTGCATCATCATCATCATAATTGACATCATCATCATCAACATCAATATCAATAAGTACATCATCAACAACATCATGGTCATCATCGTCCTCATCAAGAAATACATCATCGACCACATCATTGTCATCATCATTGATAGGGTCACTCAAATGCCATTATGGTTCATCATCAATCATCACCATTTCAATCCATGTCATGTTGTTACAATCACTCAAATTCTATTAAGGTCACTAAAATTCCCTTGACAACAACTAAATGTCATTACACCCATTTAGGTGATATTAATATGTCTCTCATATGTCATTATGAACATTTAAGTTCCATTAGGATCAGTCAGTATCAAGAAGTATTATGACATGCATCATCAACGTGGACATCGATGTTGTCATCATCATCATCATCAATGCCATATGGTACGTCAACATCATCTTGATCATCATCCTCATCTTCAGCATTAAGTACATCACTAACAAAATCATTGCCATCATTCTCATTATGGTCACTCATATGCCATTAGTGTTCTCAATCACTCATTGCCATTAAGATTCATGTCATGTAATTGTGAAGGTCATTTATATGTCGTTATAGTCATTTCAATGTTAATAGGTTCGTTTAGATGTCGTTACAGACATTTAGGTGCCGTCAGAGTCAAATATGATCCAAAAATGCTACCCCATGCATAATCATCGCTGACATCCACATCGTCATCATCATTATACAATAAATCAACATCATTGTCATCATCACATTCATCATCAATATAAATTAAATAATACTAAGCAAGGAACCCTACTACCTCATAGGAATGGATGATATAGTCTTGTACTTATCAAATCATATCCATACACTCAATCATAATTGTCACAATGCATCATCGTCATGTTTTTAGGGCCAGTCAAATGCCATTAGGGTCTATCAAATGTTGTTGGAAATGCAATTAGAGAAATTTAGGTGACATTAAGGTAATTTACCCCTCATAAGGATTAATCAATATCCAAAAGTTCCATGATTACGATCATTTAGGTTCCACTATGGTAAATCAAGATCCAAAAGTACTATCACATGAATCATGATCATTGACATTGACACTAACATTCATCATTGATGTTGACATTGATAAATCTAACATTGTGTCTGTTAGATTTTTATCATTTAAGCTAGCATTATATTAGGATCTTGAACTGAGAGAATAACAAGCACATCAATCAAACACAAGAGACAATGAAAACAATGTTTTTCCTTGGGGAAACCATAAATAAAGAAAACCCCACAACTTCCAAGGAGATAGAATCAGCACCAAAAGTAAAACCCCAAAATAGTAAGATGATCTCCAGATAGTAGTAGCCTCTTTCTTCCTAGCCCCAACAAATTCTTCTTCCTCAGCTATGCACTACAACTAAGTGTGAGTGAGTGTGTGATAAATAGAGACGCCCACTCTCTATTTATACTAATTCCTGACTTGACAATCATTCACTAGGGGTGACATCTCTAGGTGAGTCTAATAACCCTAGGGCCCCGGAATTGTGGGGACTTTAACCCTTGAACAATAGGAGGGTTACCCACAATGACTTGACATGACTTATTTACGTTATTGAATCTCCCGATAAGAACATCGGGGTATGATATGACTCAAATACATTACAGACACTTCCCAGAATAAACATCAAGGTACAAGACATAATATATACAAGTGAATACATTTTGAAGTTACAAATACATCAACACTCCCTCTTAACTAGGAAGGTATTCTCTCGACACAATTTATCAGCACGGGTCTTCTCCTCTATATCATTTGGATCATCAATGAGTTCTCGTCATCTTCATCTTCAAGTCATCTTCATCTTCAAGTTATATTCATCTTCAAGTTATCTTCATCTTGATCTAGATCATCACTCGATCTGGATCATCACTACTGGATTTGGATCATCATCACTGGATCTAGATCATCATCACTGGATCTGGATCATCACTCGATTTGGATCATCACTGGGTCATCATCACAGGTGCTATCTCTTGATTATTCCTTTTTCATACTGGATGTATCATCACAAAGCTAGTCCTTTTTCATACTTGATGTGTCTTCATAGAGCTAGTCCTTTTTCCTACTAGATGTGGGATCTACACAGAGCCAGTCCTTTTTCATACTAGATGTGTCTTCACAGAGCTAGTCCTTTTTCATACTAGATGTGGGATCTACATGAAGCTATTCCTTTTTCATACTAGATCTTTCTTCATAGAGCCGTCCCTTTTTCATTCTAGATGTGGGATCTACACATAGCTAGTCCTTTTTAATATTAGATGTGTCTTCACAAAGCCAACCCTTTTTCATGATGGATGTGGGATCATCACATACATCTGACAATGGAAGGAACCAATCCTCTCACCATGTCATGGCTCTTATATTTGACCATGGAAGGAACCAATCCTCTCACCATGTCAGAAGGGCACAACACTTACATCTGACCATGTAAGGAACCAACCCTCTCACCATGTCAGAAGGGCACATCACGGACTCATCACTTCCTCTTAGGAGGAATATTGATCTGGAGAACACCAAGCTTCTCCCTAAAGTACTCAAACTTCACTCTAGCCAATGGCTTCATCAACGCACCAACTATCTGTTCTTCCATCACAACATACCAGATCTTCACTACTCCTCTTTGCACCATATCCCTTATATAGTGATACTTGATCTCTATATGCTTCCACTTGTCATGGAACACTGAGTTCTCTGACAACTTTACACAGCTCTGGTTGTCACAATATATACAAGTAGCATCTAACTGGATATCAAATAGATCAGACAGTAGCTTCCTTATCCATACTGCCTCACAACTAGCTGAACAAGCTGTGACATACTCTCCTTCAGCTATACTCAATGCCACACAGGATTGGTTCCTGCTAAACCAACAAATCACACCTGATCCAATACTGAAGCAACACTCTGAAGTGCTCTTCCTATCGATGGCACTGCTTTCCCAATTTGAATCAACATAACCCTCTAGGTTAATCTGCTGATATACTTGAGCCCATAATCAACTATACCCTTTAGGTACCTTAGAATATGCTTTGCATCAATTAAGTGAACATGTCTCGGATCTGTCAGGAAATGGCTCAAGGTGTTCATAGCAAAGCAAATATATGGTCTCGTATTCGTTAGGTACATCAAGGAACCAATCATCTGACGATACATCGTGGCATCCACTGACTTAGATGAAGCATTACTCAATAGCTTCAGGTTTGATGCCATAGGTGTGGTTAAGGCCTTGTATTCCATCATCCCAAATCTCTTCAAGATCTCTACTACATACTTCTCCTATTTGAGGAATATTCCATCTGCATTCTGCCACACCTCCATACCTAGAAAACAATGCATCATACCCAAGTCCTTCATTTCAAACTTGGCAGCAAGATTTCTCTTCGTATCAGTAATCAATCCATCCATCCATATTACAAACAAATCATCTAAATATAGTAGGAGTATCACTGGATTGCATTTTTCAACCTTGTAGTAAAGGTTGGAATCTGCTTTACTTTTGGTAAAGCCCAAACTAGATAGAAAGCCATCAATTCTGCTGTAACAAGTCCTGGGTGCCTGTTTAAAACCATATAGGGCTTTCTTCAATTTACACACATGAGTCTCCCTATCATGTGTCTCAAAACTGAGTGGTTTCTCAACATACACTTCCTCTTCCACTACGCCATTCAAGAAAGCAGCCTTGACATCCATCTAGTGTATCTTCCATTTCATCACTGTATCCAGAGAAAGTACTAATATGATGAAGTGTATCTAGCTACAAGTGCAAAACTTTCTTCATAATCTATTCCTTCTTTCTGGCAGAAGCCATGAGCCATGAATCTTGCTTTATATTTTTCTATGCTTCCATCTGCAGCATGCTTGATATTGTAGATCCATTTGGAAGTCACCACAGACTTCCCCTCAGGTCTTGGGACAACATCCCAAACATCATTCTTTATGATCGATTGGTACTCTTTGAGCATAGCATCCTTCCATTCTTTCTTTTTTGTCACTTCTTCATAGTTGGGAGGTTCTTTATCAATGAAATCACATAATAAGGCTACATAACTAGAACAAGACCTAGTTCTTTTCCTTTCTCTGTGTGATTTTTTTGGAGCCCTATATCTTTCTACACCTTGGATAGCTTCTCATACCAAAGCAGGTTTCCTCTTGTGAGGATTCTTCTCCTGAGGTGGATCTACAGGTTCTTGAGGTTCTTCTATTTCTCGATCTTCTTCTTGATATTATTCATTCATGGTTGTGTCACGAATTTTGGGTGCTTTTGTTTCTTCAGTTTCTTTAGCAGGTCTCTTTCTGAATTTGTTGTAAGATGAGTCTTCTCAAATGTTACATCCTTGATGATGTTAATATTCTTGAATCCTGGGAAGTATATTCTGTAAGCCTTCGAGCTTTCATAATATCCCACAAATATACCCTTCCTTCTTGAAGGATCTAACGTTGACATCTTTTCTTTCGGAATGTGTATGTACATTGGACAGCCAAATATTCTAAGATGGATGACTTCTGGTTTCTTACCAAAAAAGACTTCTTCAAGTGTCTTATTCTCGAGTACTCTGTGTGGACTACGGTTCTGTACATACACCGTTGTTCTGGCAGCTTCTACCTACAAATGCATGGGAAGACCTTGATCATGAAGCATGGCCCTTACAGCTTCCATGATCTCTCTATTCTTCCTTTCTACAACTCCATTATGTTGTGGATTATATGGAGTGGTTAACTCCCTCTTAATCCATAATATTTGCATAAGTCTTTGAATTCATTCGATGTGAATTCTCCACCATTATCTGATCGAAAAATCTTGATCTTCTTTTCTATGTGGTTCTCAATCAAGGCTTTGAATTCCTTGAACTTGCTGAATACTTCATCTTTGTTCTTCATAAAATATACCCATGTCTTCCTAGAAAACTCATCAATGAAAGAAACATAGTATACATACGCACTTAATGAACTGGATGACATTGGACCACATACATCGGAGTGGATGATTTCCAAGATTTATTTTTCCTTGCTCTCGCTACTTGGAAATGTCTTCTTTGTTTTCTTTCCTTTTGCACATCCTTTGCAGACACCATCATGTTTTGTCTACATTTCTGGAAGATCTTCAATAACTTTGCTTGCAAGTGGTAGTGCCATGTAATGCACATGTGCAAGCCTTTTATGCCAAAGTTCATTTGGTTCTACTGAGTCATGAACTGAAGCTTGTCTTGGTTGGCCCTTCAATTTGTATAGACCTCCTTCTTGTTCCTCGATCACCATTGCATCATCAAAAGTCTTTCCCTTTTGCCACATAAGAACTTGGCCATCTATAAAAGAAACCCTCATTCCTTTTGCATCCAATGCAGATATGGAGAGGAGGTTCTTCTTTAGTCCTGGTACAAACAATATATTTTTCATCTTCATAGACTTTCCAGAGTCTATCTTATAGGAGGATTCACCACTACCTTTTATTGGATACTAGTAGTCATCTCCAAGTTTCACCTTGGGAGGTGACTCATGTTTAGATAGTTTCACAAATGATTCTTTGAATCCTGTCATATGTTTGGAAGCACCACTATCTATAAGCCAATCATTACTTCCATGTGAGATAGTTCCTGTAAGAGTGAAGATCAGCACATATTCTTCATCACTTGAAGAATCATCACTTTCTTGTCTAATTCTCTTTGTGGAAGGTTCATCATCCTCTTCAGCATGAGCATGATGTCTTCTCTTGTTTCCCTTTTTATTCTTTGAGTTTCATTTGTTAAGGAAGTATTTGGATATGTGACATTTCTCATCACATGTGTAACATCTAATAGTAGACACATCTCTTCTAGAGTGTGAAATATTACCTTTGGAGTGATGATGGTCCCTTCTGGTTTTCTTGGTGTGGATTGTGAGAGCTTGATCTTCACTTCCCATATTTTCTTCTCGAGCTGCTATCCAAGCTTCTTCTTGAGAGCATTCTTCCCATAGTCTGCTGACCTTGACTAGCTTCTTTCTGGCATAGATCCCTTGAATGAAAGAGTCACATGCCCTAGGAAGACCATTCAAGGTGGTCATCACAATCTTTGCATTCTCCACTTCTTCATCTCCTACTTCTAGCTATTCCTTGATCTGAGAGACCCTTGTAAAGTAAGAATGGATGGTCTCTACATTCTAGATCTTTACATTCTTCAGTTAGTTTCTCAAAGTCATCTTCCAGTTTATGTTCTTCCCTTCAAACAGTTTGGTCAAGGCATCAAACATAGCTTTAGGTGTCTTTATGGAGGACACTTGGGGTATGAGGTGATCCTTGATTGAATCATCAATAATCCTCTTATCCATGACCAATTTATTCTTCTCTAAGGCCTTAGCCTCATCTCCATATGGAACTGGAATCTCCTCATTGATATAGGAGTCCAACTCATTTTCTTCTGGCACCAGGGAGATCCTATGCTTCCAGGCTCGGAAGTTATCAGCTCCCTCAAGCTTTTTATCAAGCTTGGTATGATGAGACATATTAACTAAGAACCTTAAATGGAAATACAAAATATGTATATCTTACCAGGTCAAGATGTCGGATCTAGATCTGGAGCTGAATTTCTATAGTGCTAATTCAAGAGCAGATTAGGGTTTGACTTTCCCATATTTCTATCCAACCAAATGCTTTGATATTGATCTCTAAACTTTGATTTTGAGGAGGAGATCAATCCAGGCTTGGGCTTACTCAAAAATTCCACTTCTATGGAAAGCCCTAATTTTCAACAGCAGTGTCAGGTAAAAAATTGAAATAGCTCAAAATGAAATTCTGCTTTGACAGAAAGATGCGCCCTAGGGAGGAGAGTCGGCCCAACCTTCTTTTTATTGAAAATCTATGGAGAGAGATCTAGAAAGTAGGAAGCCCTAGTTTCCATAGCTGCACAGTGTCTTCTTCTCAGGTTAGCTCTGATATCATGTTAGATTTTTATCTTTTAATCTAGCATTATATTAGGATCTTTAACTTAGAGAATAATAAGCACAACAATCAAACACAAGAGATAATGAACACAATGTTTTTCCTCGGGGAAACCATAAATGGATAAAACCCCACAACTTCCTCAAAGATAGAATAAGCACCAAAAGTAAAACCCCAAAACTGTAAGATGATCTCCCAACAGCAGTAGCCTCTTTCTTTCTAGCCCCAACAACTTCTTCTTCCTCAGCTATGTGCTACAACTGAGTGTGAGTGAGTGTGTGATAAATAGAGAGGCTCACTCTNGGTATGACTTCTCTAGGAGAGTCTAATAACCCTAGGGCCTCAAAACTGTGGGGACTTTAACCCTTGAACAATAGGAGGGCTACCCACAATGACTTGACATGACTTGTTTACATTATTGAATCTCTCGATAGGAACATCGAGACATGACATGACTCAAATACATTACAGACACTTCCCAGAATAAACATCGAGGTACAAGACATAAGATATACAAGTGAATACATTCCAAAGTTACAAATACATCAACAATGTCAAGCATTTTCCAAACACAATTCCTAGCTCTAAACCTAGTGCAATTCCTAGTGCTATTCCAAATGTTTTTTTAGGCTATTTTGGGCATTATATGGGATGATTTTTTGGACGATTATTGGGACGTTAATTGGGATGCTAATTGTGATGCTAATTGGGATGCTAATTGAGATGCTAATTATCATCCAAAATAGTGCCAACTTTTAAATTGGGATGCTAATTGGGGTGCTAATGATCCGTCCCAAAAAAAAATTTTAAGGGACGAAAATAACACCATTAAAAGTGCCATCCCATGGAGAAGCATCCACTTTGTCCAAAAAATGATGAAAAATACACTAAAAGTGATAGTGAATGCTAAAAAGGAATCTAAAAGAGACCCTAATCACAGGGTTTTGTTGTAGTGAATGCTAGAGAAATAGTATGATTTATGATGATATTATGTACATTGAATTAAGATGACTTGCAAAGTGGTGGCTGCAAAGGATATGTTCCAACAATGGAAAGAAATTAGACTAAGCATCGGATGACAATTATAATCAAATTAGTTTGTATACATAAATATTTTATAAATTAGTTCTTTATCATCTAAATTAAATCTAACCTTGTTTTTTGCTACTCAGGAGACTCGTACCTCACCTTCGACATTTGTTCGTAGGAGATCAAGTATAAAATATGGTATCATGATATGGAGTTTGTTAGCAATAACTAAACAACATGGTTAATATGTAATTGTTATTTCATTCAAAAGATTGTGATGCAAATAATGTAACCCTTTTGTCTTATTATAGTATTTAGTGAGATTTGCTTATGGAAGTTAGCATTTGAGTGATTGTATTTCGTAGGCTATTTTTTTTACACAATGATTATGGTTAAGTAATCAATGAGTTTAACTTTTAATTGGTGTGATTTAGCTGTTTAACGAAAGAATTTTTATATTCCGCACCCCAACAATATGTTCAAGTTTATGTGTATGTTACACCTAAACTAAAAGACACATAAGTTGGTCTGCCCCAGACATGTATGCATAAAGAATCTAGATGAAGAAGGGGTACATGTTTGTAAATTATATATATCATTGATTCTAAATCCAACGAGAGCCCTCTATAAATATTTTATATAATCAAATTTCTCATAAAAAAACCCCTCATTCTTTTAGTTCAAATTTGACACCACCAAACACTTGAAGCTATTTCTCCAAAACCCATGAGTGTGGGCGTTAATATTTTTAAAGTTGTGAATTAAATATTTTGAATGTAAGTTTTCATACCTTAATCAAACTATAAGTTTACATAATTATTTTAAAATCTTTAAATGAATTTCCAATTCAATAAAAATGAAGGACCAGATAGTTGAAAAGACTTAGTAAGTTATTTTAGCTTGGGTTCTTTCTCCATTAAACTTTCTTGCAGGTTTCCATATAAAAATAGAACATTACGACTTAATCTTCTCTGAATCTTAACCTTGTATAATGTAACTGCAAAACCAAAAACAATGCATCCATCCACGCTGACATTCAACTATTGTTCATCTTTAATCAAGTCTACCCAAAAAAGATGTGCATACATCAAGAATTTTAGACCACAAATAGAGAACCAGATTTCTGATTTCTTACTAATAAAATGACCTAATCACTGATTTTTTGCTACCTCCGAAGAATTAAACAAGATTTTTAGTGATATGTATTTTATAATTTTTATTCAAGATCAACACTGACTAATTACTCTACATAAGATGTTAATAATTTACCCTGGTAGATCACAAGAAACCTAAGAAGATGCAACCCAAAAGAAGATCTGCTGCAAAATCTCACAAAACCAAATCCATATAGCCACTATTTACTGGCATAATTTAACTTTTCATTTATATTGATAAATTATTTACATGAATTTGAAGCAATAAAAAAAGAAAAAAAAACTTGAAGTTTGAAATGCCATCATAATTCGGTGAGATCAAAGTTGAAAGCATAATCCCTCTATTAAGATTGTAGGACAGAAAACGGTGAACTGGATTGGGAAATTAGGGGTAGCATGGGACTTTTTAAGGTATTGTTGTGTTAGGTTAATATCAATTCTTCGCACTTTTTCTCAAAACCAGTGAGTCTGATATAGCTATAAGAAATAAATATTATGTAACGATCATTTCCTAGAATACAAGTTTGGAAGCTACCTATCGAAGGAGAAATTGAAGGAGCCATTGCTATCATTTAAAAGAGATAAAAGTCCAAGGCTGGACTAACCAGTTGATGGTCAAATTTTATTTGGGTTTTTACAATCTTATTGAGAATGATCTTCTCATGAAAGTACGAGAATTTAGACAATGTAAAATCAATTCTATATTTTTTACATTCATTCTCAAAACCAATGAACCCCATAGTTAAAACGGCAAAATAATATTTAAAAATACTTAGAACATGCAAACTGGTAAATTTAAAATACTTAGACGAGTAAATATATAAAACTAATTACTTAAGAGCAGAGTATATATATATATATATATATATAAAATGTTATGTGACTCCATGATGAATTTTCATGTAACCACATTGAGGCTGAGCAACCTTGGAAAGGAAATGCACGTGAAGCTCAGAGTATTCAACTTGATTATCCTTGTACCCCCATCCTTCTATTAATGTGATGTTGCATCGTTAATTGGAAAAGAAATAATGTGGGTCCTTCTTAACAAATCACCACCAATTCATCAAATCGGTAAAGCTTGCTTAAGGTGACCGAATAGATAAAACTTTATTTTGAGTAGGATGCCTCAAAATAAGGTCAAAATAATTAAAGTCACATCAATTAAAGATTTGGAGCTATTCCCAAATGAACACCACATGCGATTGTGGCTAAAAGTGAGTCATCAATTGTTTAAAGAGAAGAACGCTACTGTCTTGACCTTCGCATGTTTTTGTTTGAAACTTTGATTACGAAGTCGAACATAGTTATGTAATAGCAATATATTAGTGGTAAACCAGATTGTTTGGCTTGGCTTAAATTTACTGAAGTGTTTTATTTAAAGCTTTGACTGCAAGCATTGATGGTTCTTATGGAATGATTTGAGGAATAATGTATATATTGGACTTATGCTTGCAACTAAGATATAAAATATAATAAAAAAATATTATTAATTCAAAAAATTGTATGTAGAGAATTAAAATATTGCATATTATTGTTTTATTTTTTTAAATATTCATTAAAATCATAAATTATATTTTAATATTAAATTTAATTTGAGATATTTATTAAATCTATAGATATTAGTAACACGTGCTTAGAGATACCAAACTTTAAATTTTTACTTATTTCCTAAATCAAAGTTTTTATAACTCATATATGCTTTATGAATTTTGACATGCAACCAAAAAAACAAATTGTAAAGGATTTTGTTGTCCATTTATATTTACAAAAAATAGTAATATTATTATTTAATATGTCAAAACTCCATTTAATGAAAGGTTTATTTTTGTAAATTTTTGGAAAACTTAACAATCAATTTGTGTGCATTTAAAATAATTTAGTTAAAAAAAAATGCATTGGGAAACCACACCTTTTCTAATTTATGTTGGAAATATATATATATATATATATATTAAGTTTCGGAAACTATTTGGAGTGCTCGAGGGATGCAGGGGTTTTGGGGCTAGGGTTTGAAGGAGTTTGAGCTATCGCGCTAGGTTTGTCGGCTTCCCCTAGCCATAGAGGCCATCCAGGCTCTCTTCAAGAAAGGGTGTGCTGGCTCACCAAGCGGCTTGGCCCCCCTGGGAGATTCCATGGCGAAGACGGGCCCTTCGGGTCCCATTGTTGACGACGGGGATGTTTCAGCCAAGATAGAGAAGCAGGTTGGCTTGTCCAATGACTGGAAGCCTGGGGTGGGTGGTTGTTTTCCGAAAGCCCCGACCATTCCAGCAATATATATCAGATTAGAGAAGCTAAGGGGCACGATCGAGCTCTAGAAGGAGAAAGCATTGATTGGGAATTTTGTTGGGATTTGGCCCAAGGAAAAGGATCTGGTCAAATGGATTAGCAGTGTGTGGAACCCTAAAGGCCACTATGATCTGCAGCTAGGATCCAAATGTTTTTTCACTATTATTTTCTTTAACCAAGAGGACCATGATCGCATCTTGGAAGGCAGCCCCTATTTCTTTTCTCAGAGGGCCTTTATCTTCGCTCGTGGAAGGAAAGATTCAACCTCGAAACAGAAGACATGACTATTGCCCCTATCTGGATTTGCCTCTTTTCTCTGGCGAGGGAATACTGGGATATGGAAACCTTGAAGGACATGGAAAATACTCTAGGGGAATTTATTAAGGTCGTCGAGCAAACTAAAGCCTAGAGGTACACTTCTTTTGCTAGGATCTATGTCTACTTAGATCTCTCCAAGGAGCTGCGAGAGGCCATAATCCTTAACTGGGAAGATGAAGAATGGATCCAACCCATAGACTATGAGCAAATACCCTTCCAGTGTAGGCACTGCCATGAGTATGGCCACTTAGGAAGGAACTACTCCCACTAATCATCGACCAGTGAGAGATGTGAATAATGATGGTTTCACCCAAGTCAAGAACCGCAAAAGAAGCAGGGGCGGTGGGGCATCAAAAGCCAAAAAAGACACGGAGGTGAAAGATAACAGATCCAAAAATGCTTTCGTTGTCTTAGGGGACAGAGCAAAGGACAACAAGCCTAAGGATAAGGCGAAAGAGGAGTGGCCAACCAAGGACACCAGTGCCCTAGAGAGAGAGGGAACCCAACAGATGGAAATAGTTGAAGAAGAAGAGGATGAAGAAATGGAACTAGGTGAACTAGATCTACATGGGATAGAAGCTGAATGTGGAAAGAAGGGTAAAGGCTATGTCCCTAGAAGGAAAATTGAGCTCCTCCAAGAAGCAATCATTAAGGTTGGGGCTCATCCAAACCTTGGGATAGACCCAGATCCCCAAAAAGGAAACAAGAGGAAGTCTCCAATGGAGGAGCAGCGCAGAGGAAGGAAAACAAACAAGCAGTGCATTGCAGAAGTAGGAGTTAAGCTCATAGAATCAGGCCAATGCCCTACGATCAAGGAGACCTTCTCTGAAGTTTCCAAAGTTTACCAATGAAGCTAATCTCTTGGAATATCAAGGGGTGCAGTAACCCAAGGAAGTGGAGGACTCTCAATAGGAAAATTAAGCAGGAAATCCAGATGTACTCTTTCTTCAGGAAACTAAATGTAGTTATGAAGGAATGGAAAAATCAGAACTAAAATCTAGAAAGGAAACCAGGTCATGGCCCTGGATGCTGCTGGACAATCAGGTGGCATTGCAATTTTTTGGCACCCCCAAGTGGTGGATCCACAAACTGGAGTGCCAACAAGTTTTCCCTCATGAATGAATTCCAACACCTTGATTCCGGGATGAAGGGCACTATTGTCAATATTTACGGCCCTAGTAGCTTCCCTGAGAAGCCAGCCTTCATCGATTTCCTTGACTAGACCAAACACCAAGCGAAGGGGGGGCGATGGGTGATGGGAGGGGATTTTAACCTCATTGCCAACCTCAGTGAAAATAAGGGAGGTAAGAGAACTATAGACAAGAACCAAGAGGCTTTTGGTGTTTTCTAGACTCAAAGCTCTTTTGTGGATATGGAAACAGGAAATGGTTGGTACACTTGGAACAACAAACGTGGGGGTGATCATTTGGTTGCCTCTCGTTTGGAAAAAATTTTGGTTTTGGAGAATATAGTCCATGGTACAGGTGAAATCATGGCTGATGTGCTCCCAGCTGTAGGCTCTAACCACTGGCCTATCAGCCTTAACTAGGATTGGACCTACTCCACTTTGAGGAAACCATTCAGATTTGAACGATTCTGGATGGAGCATAAGAACTTCAAAGATATTGTCCATCAGTGGTGGCAGGAGTTGGTCCCCCCCCATAGGTACCGCCATGTTCTGCTTCCAGCAAAAACTTAAGATGCTCAAGACCAAAATTCATACTTGGAATAAAGAAGAGTTTGGTAACATTTTCGAGGACAAGAAAAGACTGATTTCTGAACTTCAGCTCCTCAGTCAGAAAGGGATGATGGATGGATGGGATGAGGATATGCAGAAAAAAGAGAAAGAGCTATGGGGACAACTTGAGGCAAGAGAAAGACAGGAAGGAATTTATTGGAAACAAAAATCCAAGGTCAAATGGTTGCAGGATGGGGAAAAGAACACCAAGTTCTTTCATAACTCGGTGATCCGAAACAGGAGCAAATCGAGAATCCAGAAACTCAGAAAAATGGATGGCAGCAGGATTGAAACCAGAGGGGAGATCGAAGCGGAGCTCTCCCACTATTTTTCGGAGATCCTTAATGAATATGACCATGACATGGAGATAGATATAACTAAAGTGACACCCTTGATTCCTTCTACTGTCAATAAGGAAAATAATGAGATGCTCATCAAACCGGTCTCTCTCCAAGAAGTTAAATAAGCGGTCCATCATATGGCCGTGGGGAAAGCTCCTAGTCCGGATGGTTTCACTTCCAATTTCTTCCACCACTTCTGGGGTATGGTGAAGAGAGAGGTGGTGGAAATAGTTGAAGAATCGAGACTAAAGAAGGGGGTTTTAAAATATTTCAATGCGACGTTCTTATCCCTCATCCCTAAGGAGATGGGCGCTGATAGCCCAGAAAAGTTCAGGCCTATAGCTCTCTCTAATGTGATATACAAGATTATCTCCAAAGTTATCACCAATCGATTGAAGTCCCTTCTCCCCTCCTTGATCTGTCCAAAATAATCTGGCTTTGTGGAAGGGTGTCAGATCCTAGATGGCGTCATCCTTGTGCATGAATTTCTTCATTCCCTCCAAAGCTCGCAGCAGCCATGTATGTTGACCAAACTTGATATAGAAAAGGCCTACGGCAAATTAAATTGGCAATTCATTTGCAGAATGTTGGAAGCCTGTGGTTTTTGCCAAGACTAGGTTGAATGGGTTATGGGTCTTATATCCACTCCTTTCTTTAGCATCCTTTTGAATGGAGCCCCGAATCATACCTTCCAATCGTCCAGGGGTATAAGGAAGGGTGACCCTCTCTCTCCATTCATCTTCATTCTGATGGTGGAAGGCTTGAGCCGTCTCCTTCAGACCCAAGTGGAGAATGGGGAGCTGAGAGGACTACGTCCTCAAGATAACATGGACCCTCAGACTCACCAACAATTTGTCGATGACACCATGCTTATGGGGCACCCTTCAGTACAAGAAGCAAGAAGCTTCGAAAAAAGTTTGTCACTCTTTGCCAAGGCCTCAGGTCTTGCAGTAAACCTTGCCAAATCCCAAGTCTTCTTCCTTAATACAGCCCTAGCCACCCAAAGGAACATCCTTCGCATCTTGGGTTTCGCGAAGGGTTCCTTTCCTTCAAAATACTTAGGTGGCCCCCTAGGTCTGCGAAAAATGAAATGAATCTCTTGTCTTGAACTCCTTGACAGAATGAAATAGAAACCAGAAAACTGGACCCTAAGACCTCTAAACCTCCCTAGTAGGCTTGCCCTGTTAAAATCGGTGTTACAGGCGATGCCCATATACCTATTCTCAGTCCTCTCTTCCCCTAAGTCCATTCTCTACAAAATCTGAAGCATTCAACATAATTTTCTATGGGGTGTTCGTGCGGATAAGGCCAAATTTTCCCTAGTTAGCTAGGACAGTATTTGTCGTCCCAAGTTGAAGGGGGGGCTGGGTCTAAGAGACCCAGAAATTATGGCTGAAATTCAAGGTGTAAAAGTCTTGTAGAGGTGGGTCACCCACACATCCGAACAATGGGATAGATTATGGCACATCAAATATGGACGTGATAGGCCCTTATCCTAATTAATTTGCTACAACAAAGATCACCAGGGATCTCCCATATGGATGAAGGCCAAAGGCGGCCGACATCTGGTGCAACAACATAGTTTTTAGGAAATTCGAGATGGGAGGAATGCCAAGTTCTAGGAGGATTCATGGAATCAACTACCATGGCTTGGTGATAACCCAAGATGGGCTCCTATTCAGGAAATTTCTAGGGTGGCTGGCAGGATACAAGTGCACCACTTTTGGCAAGAGAGGATCCTTAATGGGAGAAGGTACTGGAACTTCATCGACAAACCTAACCAGATAGAGGCAACAGACTAGGAGGCTTTCCAAGAGGAAATGATCAACCAGTGCATCAGGCTTACGGAGGGACAAGATGTGCTATGATGGGGATACACGGATAGAGGGATGTTTAGCGTCAAGGAAGCCTACAACATTTGAATTGGAAATCGAGTTGAGGAAAAGGAAACATGGAAGAAGATATGGACCTTAAATTTGTGGCCCAAGGTTGGTCTCTTTGATTGGCTTGTGGTAAGAGGCCGTATCCTCACCTGTGACAATATTCGGAAGCAAGGTTTCCAACGAACTTCCCAATGCTGCATGTGCTCCCAAGCGGAAGAGACCACAAGCCATCTTCTTGATTGTTTTCCTTTTTCCACAGCTATTTGGGATAAGGGGGCCATTGGATTTCGAAGAGGTGATAGGTAGAGAGCTCAGTCGGCTAGAACTCTGACGAACTAGAATCATCAAACTTTCAAAAATAGAATTATTAGGACCATATGGAATTCCTTACATGGAATGATCATGTGGTGCATTTGGAAGGAAAGGAATGGGAGAATATTCTGTGACAAGTGTAACTGCATCGAGAAGGTCTGGCAGATGGTGAGGGACAACCTCCTCTCCTCCATTAGAAGCATGTAATGGTACGATAAGGACAAGCTCATTCCTGCAGATGAAGTGCACATTGGGGAATTTTGGGGACTTGACAAAAATCATATGGATGGGCTTCGTAACCATGATAGGATCCTTCAACCTTTCAGTCTCAACTTTTGGTCAGCACCACCCCCAAAGGTGTTCAAGCTCAACTTCGACGGGGCCTCCAAGGGAAACCCTGGAGACGTGGACTATGGGGGATTATGCAGAGACTCACAAGGACGGGTGATTTTTGTCTTTTTGGGGGCAATTAGCTAGGATACTAACAATTCCATTGAGCTTGAAGGTATGATTCAAGCATGGGGGCATCGCTGACTAAACAATACGATATCACGTTCGTTCATATTGGGGCATTAAAAATGGTCAAAATTTCAAAAAATATATTGGGCATATATTTAGGGTTAAAAGGGTTTTTTTATGTTAATAAACAATATGCAATATAATGGGGCTTTGTTTATCCCCACTCAAGCAGAAATGGACGCGAAAAACAGGGGCATGCCGAAGAGTTCATGCGGGAGAGTTCGCGTAGCAAGGTTACTATGAATCTAGTTCCTCGACTGGTGCGTCCATCATTTCCCATGCCTTTGCTCATTATGTTGGTGTTTAGAGGTCAGGTTACAGGTAAACTCCAACTTCTTCCATATTCCCCATTGCTGGTTAATACTCGGATGCTTACTTTGGTACTGGTGCATCTGAATCTCGATATGGTTATTTTACTACTTGTTCAAGATATGCTGATAGCTATGTGGCTCTAAAACCACCGAATACAGGGGTGCCTTTGTCATTGCTTATACTACAGACTTTGCCTTTCCCGTCTTTGCTACGAGATCTACTATCGGTTCAGGTTCTTTATTTTATTATGGTACCAGATCTAGGTAAACTGAGTCAAGGTCATCAACAACCAGATATCGATATCGATCTAGAATAGGACGGGATATGCTAGAGGTAGATTTTACACTTTACATTCACTTATGAATCTACAAGTGTTGGATTTGGATCGAAATGTGTATATTTAACCCTAAGGAATGGGTCTGGTTCGGATGTTGTAACTATAAATGAAAAATAAGCTAGCTTCTTAGCTAGCAATTCCTATCCCTCAACTATGAAAAAGTTGGGTTGTTGTGGTTTAGGTACCATATCCCTAGGGGAAGTGGTTCTTGAGTGTGTTTGTTTATATTTGCTTGTTGCATACATTTTTATGAAGCCCTTGGCTAAAGGGAAATTTGAGTTGCTGAGGGAGTATGGGTTTGGTTGATAACATTTTCTAGTCTTAGCTTTTACTTGGATTACTCAGCCACTTTATTTCTTCAACAAAAATAGTAGATATGATATGGTGAACTGAGAAAATCTTGCACAACGAGTCTTAGCTTTTACCTGGATTACTTAGCCACTTTATTCCTTCAACACAAATAGCAGATACGTTATGGTGAACTGAGAAAATCCTGCATAGCAGTAAGAATAATTTGGATGAGGGTGCGAGAGAGTAGTTATGTAGGAAGCAGAGTGTTAGAGGGCACCGAAATTTAAAATAATTCTAGGTTTACCTTTTCTTATTTTTGCTTTTCAGTTTAGATTTTCCTAATTTAGTGTTGGCACATGAGTTAGGAGAAGTTCCAGTACTATAACTGTGGGCAGATTCCAAGGAGGAGGAACATTATGCATTTCTCCTTCCCTCATGGGTTCTCCTTTTTAGGAATTCATTCATACAGGACTGGGTGTGTTATTGTTGCTAGTTGTTAGTTACCCTCCCTGATATGTATACATGCACTATAACCCTAGCTATCCACGACTTTTTACTGATATAGTGAGGGGGATTTAAATATGAGCTAGTTGCAATGTATTTCCATTTTTTAGTTAATAAAACGGAGTTATGACTGAGTTCATATTTGTACTTACTATTAATATTTTCAAAGTTTTTGTTTAGGCAAATTTAGTCTTCAGAACCTACTAATTTGAGTGGGATTTCAGAACCTAGTTTATCAAAATCAATTATATGGTACAATTTAAGCACTTTCTGATTAGAGATGAAGATCATTTCATCTCTTTGGATACAGTGATTAAATAAGGCCGTGAAGAATATAATGATTCATAGTAAAATATGTTTTCCCCCTCTATTTTGTTTCTGAAGCATCCCAAATTAACTATGTGGTGCTATGTGAGAAGGGTTGTAGTAATTGTTTCTATGGATCAGAAATGTAAAATGGCATGTATTAATGCGTATGAGAATGGGTTTTAGCGTGTTGTTGTAGATAATTGGCCCCTTTTTCCAAAGCAGACTTCTGTTGGTTGCATATGCCATGCCATGGGTATAATTTTAACAAACCTCAGGCCTTTGAAAGTCGTTCCCTAACAAACATTGACATGAAATGAGCTAGAAACATGGGAATGCATGTCTAAATACAAGCCAAGAAGTTCTCAACAATGTTGTTTCTTCATGTGTATATGGAACCACATATACTATTCATTATTTAGTGGCTTCAAGCTAGATTGCATATTCTGGTTAATTATCGATGACTGCATGTGGGATTCTCTAGTGCTGGAAGGTATTTGGTATGATGTGAGTTGTGTTTAGGTACCATGCCATCCAATTAAGGTGGCCAGGTACAAGGCATAGCCTTTTAAGAATCCCTAACAAAGTGCTCTATAATCTAAAATATGTTCAATTAAATTTTAGCAGCACTATGATTACTGATGCCTTTCTATACTGTAAGTAATGAAGCATATTAAACCTTAAAGGTTTCGAATAGAATTTCCCAAAATGTAAGTTTCTTTGGTACCTTCTGTGTTTGTAGTTTTTATTTTATAGTGAGAGCTCATGTATGGTCTCATCAGGAATTATATTTGAAGGTTTCTGATCCTCTTTGTGCCAACTATTCATTATTGTGCTGACTTGTTTTTCTTGGCCAAGGGAAATTTTGGAGTAAATTCATTTCATGCTTAAGAATGGAAAGTTAAACTTGACTAGAATTTTGCGTAAGGAAATTGTCATTGCATGAAATGAAGAATTTTTAATGCTTAAAGAAAAAGAATAACCTGAAAGAAGTCGAGAATATTTCCTTAGTGATTAGGTCTATTTTTCTTATAATGATTGAGTCTGGTCTTCATATAAT
Organism: Pseudotsuga menziesii; assembly: GCA_001517045.1. Taxonomy (NCBI): domain Eukaryota; kingdom Viridiplantae; phylum Streptophyta; class Pinopsida; order Pinales; family Pinaceae; genus Pseudotsuga; species Pseudotsuga menziesii. Next base: position 92,498 of record LPNX010573332.1, read on the forward strand.
TGATTAGATTCCAAAACTTGATGGATCTAGTTGTACACATTTGGGCCTCAGTTCTACTTAAGAACAAAATAGTTTGAATGTACATTATGACTCATGATGCGTCTGTTAGATTTCCTATGCCATTCTATATTCTCATTCATCAAAGGCCATAACTTATTTTTATGTAGTCCACTCCATAAGCAAGATGTTTGTAGTCCACTCCAAGATGAGATATTCAAAATAGCGACTGGAAGGGGACACTATCAGGAAAGGTTGATGAATTACAAATTATGTCACTGTCTTTCTGTCATACTATTCATTTGTTAGCTGGATGAGAGCCAATGTTGGTTGAATTGTCAACCTTTCCACCATTTACATAGAACTTGGATTGTTCATTGGACTCATCTCCACATCTTGGTGGTCCACATCAAAATTTTGTGTTTGCTTCTCTCAAAAGGAACTATCTTAGTTTACTACTACATATTCGCCCTCCCTAAGGGTCTTCTTCTTATGAATTACAACAGGCAATGCATATTATACCTTCTGTTTGGATTTTAAGTTTTCTTATTTGCTGATTAGGACTTGTTTCAGTAGAAAAATCCACTAGGGATTCATTTCGTGCGACTTGTATCAATTGACACCTTTCTTACCTAGGCATTATCACTGAGTGTTTCAATGAAATTACAACCATCTTTCTTCTAAACCAATCCTGCATTCTTATCATCTATCAATTGGAATTATCCCTGTTCTTCTACACCCATAGCAACCATATTTTTGCTATTTCTTGTCAACAATGAAATACTTATTATTGCTGAAATTTATGTCTGAAGTGTGGAATATGCTTCATTATACTATAGTCGATAACCTTGTCTCTAACCTTGTTTTATTCCCCACTACTCAGCACAATAGGCTCATCTTGAAATGTATTTTACTTATAAATACTATTAGTAAATTGTCTAGATCAATCAACATACCAATCATCCTTACTACTCTTTGAATCCTTGTATTTGGGCATGGACATGTAGAATTCTACTTCCTCCTTGTGGTTAGACACATTAACATGTTTCTTTCCAAATTGATCATTGGAAGAACACTCTTGGTTGTGATTTTCATCCCACAATTGCTTTTCACAAATTCTGCTTACATGACAACTTGGCATAATAAAATCATTTGATAGATTTTAATTGTCAGCGTGTGTTGGGACTCGGGAGGCAGAATCAGATTTCTAACAAAAGCAATTTGACTTTTAGTATGTTGCATGTCTATCAAAGATTCAATTATTTGGGGAGTTTGTACTTGGTGTAAGAAACATACATGCACATCTTACTGCATAGCTTAGTTTCTTGCAGATGTTGAGATCGTCAATTCATTGGGCTCAAAATAGATGGGAACTGCATAAAGATGATGAAGTTCTCATTTCAAAATATCCTTCACTAGGTATATCTTTTAGACTTGGACCTTAGACAGCAGGATAGTGTAGCTAAACTCAATTTGGTATAAAACAGATTATGGTTTAGTAAATTATTTCTATACTAGATTGGAGTATTTCTCTAACAAATTTATGTGCAATATTATATTTACCAGAATAATTACAACCGTACAAAAGTAGTGAAATTTGATTGATCCAGACTTGTGCACATTCAATAGTAGCAGGATGTGATTTGGGCCACCCATAACTCCTCCAACTGGGGCACTCCATTGACATTGCCAACTGAATGGATTTAGTGTCAAGGTTTTAGGGCGTGTTTTAGAAATAAATGTTTGTAATTTACTATTTTAATTTCACCTTTGCAAGATTATTTGTTGCTACGTGGTCTGTTTCAAAGAAGGAAAGATTGTATTTATGGTCCTTTTTTTTCTCTTTGGGGGAAAAATGATTGTTTCATCACCTGAGTCATGCCAGCTATATTGTTAATGTATCAAATTTTATGTGTCAACCCCTAATTGCTTTGGTTGAGTTTCACACACAAATGTGGACATGGATACACAAATGTCAGTATCTGTGTGTGGCAGTGTAAGTGGGTGAGCAAGACTTGGCCTTAGCAAATTATAACTTCTACGAGCATTTAAACCTATAGAATAGACACCATTATTGGTAGGATGGTTGTCTTTTGACTTCATACTCATTAGCTCATCCTATATAGTCCATCCCTTTCCTCTACAACATAGCCTCTGCCATTTCTGTTTGCATAATCTCTAAATCACTATAAGCAACTCAATTTCAGAAGCCTAAAACTTCACAAGTTCTGATTCCCATGGCCTGTTTCTTTCACAAGTGATCACCCCCGTGACTAGGCTTTCCTTGTTACACCTTCCACGTGGTCACTTTGCACCAGTGTGACTTTGAATCTGTTGGATTTTGGGTCCTCCCCCAGTGTGATCATGGCATGTTTCTTGGGTGGAATGTGGGCTCTTCCACAATGTAACTGTGAGTTTGTTTCTTGGTGGAATGTGGATCCTTCACCAGCGTGACTGTGATTTGTTTCTTTGCACTTTCTTGGTGGACTGTGGGTTCTTCAACAAAGCCAAAAAACGTGTTCCTTAGTGATACCTTGAGAGGTCCTTCTCCAGCATGACTATGATCTATTTTATTGGGTGGAATTTGGGTCATTCACCAGTGTGAAAGTGATCTGTTTCTTGGTGGAATGTGGGTGCTTCACCAACATGACTGTGATCTGTTTTCTTGAGTGGACTGTGGGTCCTTCCCCAATGTGACCATGATCTATTTTCTTGGTGGACTATGTGTCCTTCTCCAGCATGACCATGATCTGTTTTCTCGGGTGGACTGTGGGTCCTTCCCTAGCATGACCATGAGGTGACCATGAGCTTGGTTTCTTGTGTGGAATGTGGGGTCTTCCCCAGTGTGATAGTGAGTTTCACTTTATGGGTGGACTGTGTTTTTTCAAGCATGACTGTGCAAAGTATGCTTGTGTGTCTCTGCAGTATGTGACTGCATCCTTACCCAGCATGACTGTGTTGACAAATTTACTGTACTGTGTATGAATGTGCTTGTTGACTAAGAATTCTGGGTCAGTATGTATTGGCCATTTCATGTGCAAAGATTTTATATATGCATTGGCCATTTCATGTTTTGGATATCTATTAGTTCTTAATTTAATTTAGGCTTCAATGAATACTGTTGTTTCTAAAATTCTTCTTCTTCTTGATGGTCAATGTTCATGGTGGAGATATTGATGGAAGAGTACCTATAACTACTACGAAATATAGCATCAATGCATTACATTTTCCCATCAAGCAACAATGGCGTCCATGGTTCCATGGAAAACAAGTAATCTTTGAAATTCTCATCCTTAGTTACAACAATTATCATAGTTATCAATGAAAATCTATGATATTGTTAGGTTTTTTTATGTCGTTTGTGAGTAGTTTAAGGCCAAGTGATTAGGATTCTTTTTTGTTAGTTTTAATTTGGATTTTTGTGATCAATTTATTTAGCTCATGGTTGATCACTAGGATCTCCTTTTTTATGAATTTAGGTGGCAGGATGGTTTATACAGTATCAAGGATTAACACATTTGACATTTAGAGGAGCAGGACACTTGTTTCCCTTGAACAAAGGTAGTGAAGCATTATCAATGATTCAGGCTTACTTGCAAAACAAAGATATTCCGATAAAAAAGTGATTGTGTGGTTCAATTTCTGGGAAAAATTTCCATCCTATGCTAAACAATCATCAACAGCCATTGCAATGAGGAAAAAATACTATATGCAGTATGCATTTATGTTATAAGATTTTGGCTTCTGGTGAAGAGCTAAACATTTCCCTTTATGCAAAAATTATGTGATCCTATGAGTTTAGGATATTTTTCAAAATGATGTGATCCTACGAGTTTAGGATATTTTTCAAAAAAGTTATTTTTTTCCCTTCCACTTTTGTTGTCTCTAGGATATAGCTCTCTTTGTTGTTTGCAATATCAAGCATTGCTTTTGTAACATTGTATAAACTTAATTTTGTTTAATCAAGATAAATAATTTATCAAAAATTTTGAAATCAAAATATATTCAACATTTACAATTGGTTGTTAAATTTATCAAGATTATTTTTCTGTCCACAGATGGAAAGGCCTGTTGGTTCCATGGAAATGCTAGCTTCTCAAAAAAATGGCAGACAAGGGCTTAACATCATCCAACTAAATTTGTTGTAGCAACGCCTTCCTCATTCTTGGATTTCAGTCCCATAAGGCTGTGTCTTTGGCATACCTTCAGAGTCTGGTCATATTTTGTGAAGTGCGTGCTTTCATGTTCTCTGGTTGAGTTTTACGTGTGATCCAATAGATTATTTTCATGCATGGGCTAAGGATTATGTTACACTTGATAAGACACAGAGAAAAGAGAGGTCTGAAGGTAGCCATCATTATAGAAAGTGATGAATTAATATAAGATTTACACTTGTCTAATCTTGTTTTCTTTTTCTAAATGCAACTCTGTAGATAGTGACACACCATCCAATTTCATTGCTGCAGTATTGTTTATCTTCACCTTAATTTTGATGAACCTGTCACCTTTTAGGATGAAGGTTCAGTGCTATATTTTATAGGGGAAACTTGCTCATGCTTGCAAATAGACAACTGCTTAGCTAATTGACCTTGGATAAACTTCTTTGAGCCAGAATGCCCATGATCTTTCTTAAGGCCTCTGCTATTTTTCTTTGTTGGGGTCATACAATATTTATTCACCCTGATTCCCCTTGACTTGTATTCATATTTCTCAGCCTCACCCTTTTGTGCATCATAAGCCTTGATAGGATGTATGCTGATTGAATTGACTTTCCTTGAAGCTAAATTTGAAACATATTGCTTCTTTGAAGAAGGCAGCATTGGTGCAATCACGCTCTGTAGCTTTTGTTCTTCCATTTTTGGATCAGCCAATGATTCAATAGAAATTTTACCGTTTGCACTCCAGAAAGCCAAATGATTACATTAATAGATATGATAAATGATGTTCTTGTAGCATGCTCACCTTCAGGCTCAAATATCTCAACAGAAGTGTCAAAAACACTAAAAGATGTTGGAATGATTCAGGCCTTGTCCTGTACACTTGAGAATCTAAATTTAGATCATCCTGAGTGTGTTAAAATTGCAAATGGCATTGTGAAGACCTTGGAGTCCTTAACTGTGGAACAGGTACAAGCCCATGAAGATGCTCAACACAAAAGTAGCAATCTTGGCGTTTCTGGCTCCAATGTGCATCAACACTAGAATGAAAGAGAGAATGAGAAACACCATCAACATACACAATTGCTCATTCTCAACAGAATGAAGCAGAGTCTGACCAAATGGAATCTTCCCATGATGCAATGACATCTGTCCAAACTGTTGGAAATTTGATGATGGAGTCTAAAGAGAATTTTATGAATGAGGGTATTGAGGAATATGTTTGTGGTTGCAAGTTTTAGCATTGAACATGGTGGGAAAGATAGTTTAGTGGATGAGGATGAAGAAGAGGAGATTAGTGGGCATGGTGGAGAAGAATATGTAGAAGACGAGGATGAAGAATAAGAGGAAGAAGATGAGGATGGTGTACATCATTTGTCACATCCAGAAGTCGACCATGATGTTAATGAGCTTGGTGACGATTATGATATCTTGGAAGATGAAGAAGATGCTGATAATGAGAATAACTTTATATTGATATTGGAGGATGGGATCAATGTGTTTGATCATTTTGAAGTGCTTGGTCAAGCTGAAGGTGATTTTCCATCTGATCCATTTCATGTGATGCCTATTGAAGACGTTTTTGGGGCAAATCGCGGACAGGGACATACTACCTCTATCTATAATCTTCTAGGAAGGACTGATGACCATGGAACCGCAATTCAACACCCGCCTCTCATTGGACCATTTGCTCCATCTACATCGGTGTGCCACCGAGCAATAGGTAATTTTTAACATTTCTCCTTGTTGAACATCTGATAGATTATAAGATTTTTTTTCTTGGGTTTAAACTTTAGAATCTAGAGTTTAAGGACATATATAATGTAATGTGTCTATGATTGCAAAGAATGATAGGGTTGTCATTGAGAGTAATATTGAAAGTACTTCAAGTCCATCCCATCTGGATTCGATTTTCCAAACACTTCGAAGTGGATGGCCAGGAAATTGTTTGAGTAGCTAGGCTGATGATAGTCAACAGATTAGAGGAATGAGTGACACTAACATAGCATTGTGGATTGAGGTGCAGTTTCTTTCTCAGTTACAGATAGCTCAACCAGCTGATGATACTCCATCAGATTAGGCCCATGATACCACCAGATCACAGGAAAAAGGTGAAGCTACTGCTTCACAAGCTGCAGAAGATGGTACTGGAATGAAAGAAACTCTACAATCATAGGAAAATGATATATAGAGAACCGAGGAACATGGGCAATCCCATATTGAAGATAATAGTGCCAATAATACCAACACTATTTCAACTCAACCTTTGCAACATGCTTCTTTGGAGAAAGGAACTCAGACTCTATAGGTGCTTTTCACCATGACCTTGAGATGCAAGATGAGCACAATGAGCGATTCATGCGTGATGTTGAAGCTGTGAGCCAAGATAGTAGTGGTAGTGGTGCTACATTAGGTGAAATCCTTTGCAGCTTTGAAGTAGAAATTGGAAGTGCCGATGGAACAGGAAATCTCAAACAGATTGATGCATCAGGAAATATGGAAGGTGTGCAAGATGAAAATAGTAATAAAGAACAAGCCCAGCTAGAAATTGCCAGGGAGAGCAGTCAAAATCTGCTTGCACATACTCCTAGTGAGCAGTAGCAAAATACTGTGGTGGCAGGATCTAATTCTATTGATCCTACATTCCTAGAGGCTCTTCCTGAAGAGTTAATAACAGAGGTGCTTGCTTCCCAGTGGAATCAAGCATCACAACCTACAAATAATCAGCCACCAGCGACTGAGGAGATTGATCCAGAATTCCTTGCTGCCCTTTTTCCAGATATACAAGCAGAGGTCCTTGCACAACAATGAGCACTGAGATTGCTTCAGGCTCATCTCTTTGATGGACAACCTGTTGATATGGATAGTGCTTCAATACTTGCAACGTTTCCTCCTGAACTTCGTACTGAGGTATAATCTTCTTGTTAGTAGTTAATAGTAATATTTTACCCTTACAAAGTTACTTGTTTATTTTGTATTAATATTTGACTAAACCTGTTTATTGCAATGAGAGTAGGGGGGTGCTAACAACCCAGCATGGGGGAGATGTTGAAAGTGTTTTGTTGTGTAATGTTATGTAACATGACATTCCCATAAAATAATAAACAAGATTGCAAATGATGTCAGCTTAAACAAATATCTTGAACCTAGATATATCAAGAGCGGGAATGGATAAAATATCTTGATGTGTAAATTTTTTCTTAATGTGTAAAATATTTTAGATAAAACCCTCAAAAAAATTTGGATCCCTCTTGCTGCTTGATATATCCAGGTTTAAGTTATGCTGGTTTTACATATCAAGTTGGAGTTATACAATTAGATTTGCGATCTTCCATCTGTAATGCAGGTTTTGTTGACATCCTCAGATGCTGTGTTGGCCAATTTACCTGAGGCACTTGTTACTAAGGCACGTAGGTTGCGTCAAAGGTTTGGGTACCCAAATGACGATCGATTTGGATTTCATATAGGCAGATGGCCTCTTTCTGGAATAGGAGGGAGAAATGTTTCCCTTGGTTCAGATAGAGTTGGAAATGCAGGTTTACATAGAACTGTTTTTGGAGACAAATTAACTGAAGCTGATGGGAAACCTTTGGTGGATACTGCAGCTCTTAAAGCCATGCTTCGTCTTCTTCGTGTTTTTTAGGTATTCAATTATATACTTACTGACTTTGCTTGGATTTTTCTTAGTGGCGTATAGATGAAAATTTGGATTTTAATACTATATCATGTTCCTACAGCCTGTTTATAAAGGATCACTGCAGTGCCTTCTATTGAACATATGTATCCATAGTGTTACTCGAGCTACTTTGGTTCAGCTTCTGCTGGATATGCTGATCACTGATGTGGAAGGATCTACACAAAATTCTTCCTCCTCAACCAGCATATCATCTTATCGCTTATATGGCTGTTTGGGTCATGTGATTTATTCACGGCCACATTTTTCAGATGGTGAGTTCATTTAAGAATTTTCTTCATGTTTTAGAGTCAAAGACTTTAGTTTTTATGCTGAGGACGGTTAGTGTTTACAGGAGTCCCACCTTTGATATCATGTCATGTGTTGGAAACTTTGACATTTTTGGCTCAAAATCATCCACTTCTTGCAAATCTTCTACTCTATCTAGAACAACCAGTCACTCATAAACCTCAGCGAGATTAGCATATGGACAGGGGTAAAGCTTTAATGATTGATGAAGAGAGTCTATCAGAAACTTTAAATAAAGGGAGAATAGGCAATTTTCCTATAGTTTTACTTCTAAAACTTCGTAATCAGCCTCTCTATTCAAGAAGCACTGCCCATCTTGAACAGGTAAATACTTAGGAGGTTCGTTGTTTAGCAAATATTTGTTGCAATATAAAATTCTTAATGAATTAATAGCATATTTGTTGAATGCAGGTGATGAGTCTTCTTAAAGTCATAATGAACAGTGTTGAAGTCCATGTCCAGTCGGGTTCTCAGTCTCAGCTTACAGATTCAGCTCCAAAACCTGCTCTTCAGGATGTCACAACTGATGCACATATTGATACTTCAGGCTTCGAGATGACCTCACAGGGTTCAACTTCTGCTGCAGAAAAGAAATTTGATTCTGCAATAGTGCTGCTTAGTATTCCTGAAACAAAGCTTAGATTATTATCATCCTTGTTGGCATGTGAAGGGTAAGGCTGATATTGTCCATGTGGCTCTTTCTATTTCAATCCTGGTTTTCTGTATTGACTGGACTAAGATCGGGATGAATGGTCTCTATAACATTCAGTGATGTTCACAATTCAGTATGGTTTCATTTAAATTGAATGGCTAATAAAAAATCTTCATTTTTGGCTTTCTGATTTCTATTTTACGCTTTCTAGATTAATAGATCAAGATTGTGTTTTGATCACTTTACCATGCTCTGTAATTTTTTGGATGGCTAATTTTTGAGCCTTATTCAATTGCAGTTTGTCAGAACTTGCGTATTCTCATGCTGCGGATGTATTGATGAAGTTAATGAAAGTGGAACCTCCCCATCGACATCTTTTCATTACTGAATTGTCAAATGCTGCAGAAAGATTGAGAAAGGTTGCAGTAGGTGAACTCCAATGTTTTGGTGACGCAGAAACCATGCTTCTTTCAACTCAAATGTCTGGTTCTGTAATTTTCAGAGTTCTGCAGGCTTTAAGCTCTCTTGCTTCCTCACTCCACAAAGAAAAGGATGATGAGGTACTTCCTGATAGAGATCATGATGAAAGTGTGACTATAATCAGGAGTCTAGGTTCAGCTGTTGAACCTCTATGGCAAGAACTGAGTCTCTACATCAGTAAGATAGAAAATCGCTTGTCTTCATTGTCTACTGTATCTGCATCTTCTGGTGATAATGAGGTTTTACCCCCTCTGCCACCAGGCACACAGAAAATCTTGGCATATATTGAGGCATTTTTTGTAACATGTGAAAAGTTGTGACCTGGTTAAATGACACCTGCACAGCTAGAATATGCTAGTGCTACTGCTAGTGAGGCAAAAGAAGCTGCAAGTTCATCTGAGTCTTCTTTCCTGCCAAAGTCCTTGTCAGCTCCACAGAGAAAGGTTGATGAGAAGGGGATCACTCTAATGAAGTTTGCTGAAAGGCACAAGAGGATTTTGAATTCTTTTGTCCGTCAAAACCTGGCTTACTTGAGAAATCTCTCTCTCTTTTGTTAAAGGTTCCACGCTTGATTGAATTTGACAACAAACGCACATATTTTCGATCAAGAATACGACAACATCAGGATCACCAAAATTACAGTTATGTCCGAATCTCTGTCCGACGAGCATATATCTTGGAAGATTCATACAATCAGCTTCGAATACGTTCAGCAAGGGACCTAAAAGGGCGTTTGAATGTCCACTTCCAATGGGAGGAAGGTATTGATTCCGGTGGGCTTACAAGAGAATGGTACCAATCGTTGTCAAGGGTAATCTTTGATAAAGGTGCTTTATTGTTTACAACTGTTGGAAATCAAGCAACGTTCTAGCCAAACCCTAATTCTATCTACCAAACAGAGCATCTCTCATACTTCAAATTTATTGGGAGGGTGGTAAGTTCTTGCTCACTCACTCATCTTTGTACAATTGTTTTTGGCTGTTGACTAAGTTTTAGCTGGTGTTACCTTATTCTATCACATAATTTCAAATTTTAACGTGGAACTATATTTTGGTACATGTAGAAAACTAATCATAGAGGTTGTTTGGATTTAGTTGCCCTTTCTCCTCTTGTCTAATATATTCTAGCATGGAATTTGTAGGTTGCAAAGGCTTTGTTTGATGGACAGCTTCTGGATGTTCACTTTACTCGTTCATTTTATAAACATATTCTTGGAGTTAAGGTTACTTATCATGACATTGAAGCTATCGATCCAGATTACTACAAGAATTTGAAATGGATGCTTGAGGTATTTATCATCTGATGGCTGATTAGTTCTGAGAATCATGGGTTGGGAAATGGAATTTTATCCAAATTTATTTTCAGTGACCTTTTCTTGTTCTTTTTTTTGCATAGAATGATATTAGAGAAATGCCTGATCTTACATTTAGCATGGATGCGGATGAAGAGAAACCAATATTGTATGAGAGGGAAGAGGTAATCACACTTTCAGTTGGTGTCTGCTATGGTTTGTGGTATCTTATGTTTTTTGAACTAACTGATGTTTTTGTTGTCTGTAGGTTACTGACCATGACCTGATTCTTGGTGGTTGTAATAATACTTTACCCTTTTACTAGTTAATTTTGTATTAATATTTGACTAAACCTGTTTATTGCACTAAGAGTAGGGAGGTGCTTACAACCCAGCATGAGGATATGTTGAAAGTGTTTTGTTGTGTAACGTTATGTAACATGAAATTCCCATAAAATAATAAACAAAATTGCAAATGATGTAGGCTTAAACAAATATCTTCAACTTGGTTTTCAAATGGTTAGAAATGTAATTAGTTATTTGGTTAGAAATGTAGTTAGTTATTTGGTTTTCTGAACTTCTACTTGAACTTGTTTTGGACATCATGTAGAACCTTGATGTGACTGTCCATTGTTGAGAGGAAAAAGGTTAAAACATGTCTCTATTTGTCAATTGAATTTAACAATATTTGTGTAGATATACTCTGATTTTTATCAAGCCTTTGGTGTTTTTTCTCTTGATTTTGAAAAATAGTCAAGTAGTGTCAAGTAGTGAGTGTTTAGCCATGTTTTAGACATCATGTAGAACCTTGATGTGACTATCCATTGTTGAGAGGAAAAGGGTCAAAGGAAGAGTGACAAACTAGTGTTAATTTAGGAAATGAATGTGATCTCTATGATGTTGATAATTGTGGGTGAAGTAATGTGCATCCACAATATACATCGAAAGAAGCAAGGTGCATTGTAGAATGTATGTGGGGTATCATGTCAATATACTAGGTAGAAATATAAAGGGTATAAAAAATGTAAATGAAAAAAAGGATACATGCAATATATAGTGAAATTAGGGGTTTTTTAAAATCAGGAAGGCATATCGGGAGGGGGTTAAAAAAAATGATTTTGGGAGGTATTTTCCAATATTTTTTGAAAATAGGGGTATTGTTTCATATGCCACAAACGAACGTGCTATGGCATGGTTTCACTAAGTGAAGACCCCGTGGATTCAAGGATTGGAATGTCTGCTGCACAATGACTGCTTCCCTGGCCTAATTGAGGGAGATTCCAACAGCATGATCCAGGTGGCGAGGCGGTTAGTGAATGGCCAAGTCATCGGACAAGTTTCCACTAGCTGGAGGCTAGCCAGCCGCCTGGACACTCTCCATGACATGATTCACGCCCATTCTGCCGTCTCCTTTAGCCATGTCATAAGGGATGTTAACAAGGCTGCGGACCTCCTTGTGAATGCGGGAGTGGAGGGTGAGATGGCACACCAATGGGGCCCTCTCAAGAACTTCGAAGATGATGACTGGGCCCATCATTACCAACATATGGTTGTGCATGATCTTGAGGGCGGGACACAGATGGCATGCGCAAACGCTACGGTGGTTAGAGGTGACAGACGGCGTGAGCACATCATGACGGGCCCCCATTAATATGCCTGACTGTATCAGTTTGGAAAGCGAGTGGATTCATCAGTGGATGTCCTTGGTCATTATATTTCTCGTTGGAGCTGCATGCGAAAGGACGGGCGGGGCTAGGAGTGACGACCGAAACGACGAGACATTCATTTTCGACAGTGGAACGGCTATGGGAAAGGGTATGAGGTATATTGTCTACATCATCACCATGGCATTCTCTAGGTACATCCCAAGATGGATAATTATGCTGCCTTTTCCTTTTTTATGTGTGCCCCTCTGTTCAACCCGCTTTCATCGTTCAGGCTCGCTCTCTGTTTCTCGGTTTCGTTGGTTATCCCCGTGGCCCTTCCTCCTTTTCTGTGTGTGGCTCACTGTCTCCTCCTTAACCCTTGTGCTTGCCTTGATTCCCTTCCTATGGAAAATGGCCTCGAAACATTTGATGGACAAGGGGAAAGCCCCTGGTGACTCCTCGGTCAAGCAGGGTGGTGCAAAGCACCCTCGCAGGGTTACATGGGCACAAATCCAAGCCCAAGAAGAGGTCGATTACTTCATAGATCATATTCCTTTGAACATACATCAGGAAGTGGAAGGAAAGGTCGAGGATCTCTGGCATACGGTAAAAAACATGTCTAAGGAAGATCTCCACTAGGAGGTGGCGGACTAGGTTCTGGACCCTGACACCACTACGGGGTGCATGACTGCTTATGATCACCTCCTAATGCAATATTGGGTCAATATGAAAATGGTTGGCCACTCATACATGGAATGGGAAGCTAAAAATGCAAGGGACGAGGAACCAGTTAAATCCTGGAAGTACCATAATGGTGAATGTCATCCGATCCACCAGAAGGTGGATATCATTTCCTCGAGGCTGGGGTTCGCCCTCTACGCTGTTGGAAAAGGTCATGAGGAAGTTTCTCATTCGCGGGATAGTTGTGGAAGGTGCAGTAAAAATCACAAGAGTGTCATCTCTCCCTCTTAGCCTGTTGTGGTCCCTCCTTGTGCGGTCTCAATCCCGGCTCAAGCGATGGTCTCTAGCCTGCCCTTGGCCTTTAAGAAAATGGTTTGACTTCTTGTGTTTGGTTGGTTCTTCGTAGCTTTTTATACGGCTTGTAAGGCTTAATGTCAATTTCAGTATTGTCTCGGCTTGTAATGTTGGCATTCCCGTTGCCGCGTTTTTTGAGAAATTCTGGTCCTACTTAGGGGTTATCCCAATCTTTGGTTTTGAATTTTATGGCCCTCGTGCCTGTTGAAAGTTCGGACCCGGTATCCCCCCTGGGAAGTGGTTTTTTGTTGCCCAGGTCTAGCGCTATGCTGTGTCTCAACACGTCAGCTGTCTAATGGACATGCTTTGTATCACTGCTATGTAATGGTTCACTATTGATGTAATATAATTTCTTTATTTACAAAAAAAAATATTCAGAACTATTTGTTGAAATTTTTATCCCATTTTCTACACATGTGTCGAGGTAAACATGTTTTTACTAATTACAAAAATCGAAAACAAAAAATTCCACCTGGTGGTTTGGGACATATATATATTTTTGAAATTTTTGGGTTACTTAATATTTTATATTATTGATTTCTCTTTGTGTTGAATTGAACTTATAGACATGGTTTTGTATATGTAAGTTTGAAAAAAAAAATCATGTTCTAATACTCTTTGGTCGTGGTTTTGCAATTGTAACTAAGTGTAAAAGCATGCCTATATAAAGGTTTGTGGTGAGCAGTTGAAATTCAAGGTCCTACCATCAAACATTGTAACATTGTTAATATTATCATGAGATGTTAAGACCATGCATTAATGATTTCATGACAATGTAATTTTAAGATGTAGAAATTATGCAAAAGCATACACTACAAGACACAAACATGGAAAAATGTAGAGATGATGCAAAAGCATACACTACAAGGCACAAATATGCATTAGTAAGACATTAAAAGGACACTATTAGAATGAAAAAATATGTTAAGTGGGATTCTAAAATACTATAAAAAGATGTTGAGATGACATAAAAAAAGACATGCATACATGACGCCTCTTGCTTCCAAATCCATTCCATAAAATAAGTCTTGACTTACTACTTTAGATAGGAATAAACAAATGCATTATGACCTTATGCAATACATTTTATAGCTTAGATGTGAAATATATATTAAGATACTTTCAAGGCTTAATTAAGTTTACGTTTGTTTACACGTACTCCTTTTCCATGAGTAGTAGAAGTTAATTACAAAAAGAAAAAATAAATCCTTCACCAAAAAGTAATTATGATCTCTTTTTCTAAATTTTACCATCGTAAAACCATCCATTTGGTTGCATGTACTTTCCCTATGTGATCATATTCCTTATCCTTGTCTCTTCCACTCATTTGTATCAAATGTCTAGATCCATAACGTAAAAGTCTACCACTCTACATAATTGATTGATCACCAAGCCTAACAAGTTTATATGTTCATTCTACAACCTAATCTAACATGCTACAAAATCTAAGTAAGGGCATAAATTCATGAAATGCCCAAATTTGTGATAGTTAATTTGCACATTTGAACGAGATTTGTTGATATTCAACCTCCATTCTCTAGATGCAATTCTTGGCTTTAAATAGGATATGGCTTATCAGGTAAACTAGGATTTTTTTCATCCATATTCATACAAACCTTTTCAACTCCTTTAGATTTTCCATTAATAAAATTTAAATCAAGCTTCAACATAGTTCCTAAAATACTACCGATGTTGACTAGCATCTCTTACTCCCCAAACTAAACAACACATCAGTTGGTTTACCTCACACACGTATGAATAAATAATCTAGATGAAGAAGGGGTACATGTTTGTAAATTATATATATATCATTGATTCGAAAGCCAACTAGAGCCCTCTCTAAATATTTTTATATAATCAAATTTCTCATCAAAAACCCCTCATTCATATAGCTCAATTTTAACTCCACTAAAAATTGTATCCTCCTTAAAACCTAAAGAACTAAAGGCTATTTCTCCAAAACCCATGAACTTGGGGGTTAATACTTTTAAAGTTCTAAATTAAGTTTTTGATTGTAAGTTTACATACCTTAATCAAAATGTAAGTTTACATAGATATTTTGAAATCTTAAAATGAATTTTCAGTTAAATAAAATTCAAGGACTAGATAGTTGAAAACACTTGGTAAGTTATTTTAGTATGCAAGTCTCAAAGATTAGTTCAAGGTGTTTACATCAAATATAAAAAAATTAAATCTAGAATATATTCATCTTCAACCCATATCTATTAAGCACTAAGAGGGATCCAATTTCTTAAATTTAAGATTAAAAAAATTTACACTTGAAGAAATTGGATGCCTACTGTTCAAGAAAAATCTATGCTAGTCTACTACCTCTCAACACATGACAATGAGTGTAGTAATTTATCACATTATGTTTTAAATATTAATTATATATATATGTGAGATTTTTTAGATCTTTTAGATGGATGCACTAATTTGTCAAAACTTTGTTAAAAAATTATGAGCTTTACCTTAAGACAAAGTACATTTACCTTAATAAAAAATGTTTTGCCTGGACAACATCCCTATTGGTACACAACTGATTATCTTAAAATTGCTGGCGATTGGAAAGTAATCTGGGAGGAATTTACAAGCAATTTGGAAGGAGCCCGTATCAAACTCAATTCATGCTCAAATCGATTAGTATGGGACTATAACCATGTTGATGGTTCTATTACTGCAAACTTGATCTATGACAGTATTGTATTTTCCTCCTCTCCTCCAATTGGATGTCCCCTAATCGCTCTGGTATGGTCTAGTATTATGCCTTTGAAAATAAGTTGTTTCATTTGGTTGATTCTGGAAAATAAGATCCTGACCTCGAATAACTTATAGAAACGAGGGTGGATCGGTCCCGGATGCTATGCTCTTTGTGGCCTAGGTGAAGACAGTGTGTAGCACCTCTGTATCCATTGCTCTTTTTGGAAGAATGTCATTGTTTACTTGAGTGATGTATATCACTTTCTCCCTCCACAGTCCTCTAACAACCTCAACTCCTTCTTGAGCTCCTGGACTGCTAATTTCTCCAAGCATTCTGTCATCTGTTTCCTTCCTTTTTATGCATTCTGGACTGTCTGGAAAGAGAGGAATCAGGCTATCTTTGATGGGAAAAAACTTTCCCTTATGAATATTTGTCAGCATATCATATATCTCTCTCAATTATATAACCCTGTTGTTTTAAAGGTGAAAAAAACGAGAGCAATTGGTGCTGGACCTGCTCTCATCCTCCCATATGGCTTTTTTGATGGTGCTGCTGCTAGTGGTTTTCGTAGTGTTGGTTTCTGTCTTTTCCTAAATGAGTCCCATTCATTGGAGTTTGCTTTGGGGGCTGGGAATTGCACTAACACAAAAGCAGAATTGATTGCCCTTTGGGCACTTTTGCATGTTACTCAGTCTATGGTCATACCAGAACTGAATATCTTTGGTGACTCTGTAGTCATTATTGGTTGGGCGAATGGCACATTTGCTTTGAACCCTCCTGCCCTCAGTCATTGGTGTTTGGATACAAGAAGACTCATTTCTTGCTTCCACTCCCTCTCCTTTAGCCATATTTTCCATGAACACAATCAGACTGCTGGTCATCTATCAAAATTTGCCCTTTCTTTGGCTCCATGTTGTGGACTTTTCTTAGAATTTATTGATGGCCATTTGGTCTCTTAGGATACATTCCAGCTCTTTTGGGCTTGGTGCAGAAGCTTTGCTTCTTTATTTATGATGCACCTCTTTGATGTTTTGGAGTGGGCACTTCTTGATAGCGACCCTGTAGCTGATGTATTCACGGAAAATTTTGGTCTATTGAGATGGACATCTCTCCATTTGTATTTTGGATATTTACTCGGATTGTGCTCTTGCTTGACCTCCCCCTTGGCCAGCCCTTATGAATTGGGACTCAGTCTTGGAATAAATTGACCACGAGCTCTTTGCTGACATTATTTGTATGTATCCCTTCAAGGGAAGGCACATTAGATGCCCTTTGATTCAAATTACTAAATATCAAGGACAAGCTTTTTTCTTCCTAAAAAAAATTACATTTGTATTTACATTATTTAATCCATATTTATATAAAAATAGAATTTACATATTTCTACATAAATGTAAATTAAATATTTAAAATTTCAACTAAAAAAATTCAAATTTATTAAATAATTCTAGGTCATTCTAGAATGAGGATGAGTTAAAAAATATGAACCCAATTTAAAATGGATAAAGTACCAAAATTAAAATGGATCCATAAATAAAATGTGGAGATGCTATCACACGTTATGCCAAATGCAAAAGATTTTTTATCTATTCTATCTAGCATTCAACAATAAGAAATAAATTTGATCTTCTGCTATACAAATGGTAACAATCTCTAAGTATTTTGCAACGTTAAAAACCACGGCGCATGCACAGAGTTTCATTATCTATGTATCATCTTCACTACTTGTGTTTGAATGATAAGTTGGTGGGATTTACCACGGATAACGAGTTAATTCATCGAGATGCTTGCATCTAAAGATTTCTTGTGGAGAGACTGTAAGACATAATAATTAATGGTATTATTGAATATGCAGCCTACATATTTAGCTTCAAGGTTGAGTCACTGTCTATTCATCATCCCTTTGGCAAATAAAACAATATCCCTTTCTGTGGGAAAGCTCTCATATACCATCTAATAATCAATATAACCCAATTTTGCTGTGACGATCTCTGGTAAATCTGAGCTATCATTACTAGAGGTGCCTACCAGGACAACCGATGTTGCAGACCAGTGGGTGTCTAGTGATTGGGTGGTGTATCCAAATTCTAACTACTGGTGTATGAATTTCTTGCGAGAACGAAGAACTGAGCGATGATTTATGGAAGTCTAGTTTGGGATTCGGAGAAGGTTGACTGACTAATTATATCTTGAATGAAAGAAGTAAGTGGATTTGCTTCACGGTTGGGTTTAGCAATAGGGGATAGCTCTTCCTAATATAAAAATAGAAGAATACGACTTAACCCGAAACCAAAAACAAAGCAACCATCCACGATGACATTCAGCTGTTATTCATCTTTAATAAAGTCTACCCAAAAAAATGTGCATACATCAAGAATTTAAGACCAGAAATAGAGAACATGATTTCTGATTTCTTACTAATATAATGAGCTAATAACTGATTTTTTTGCTACAAAGCCAGACGAATTAAACAAGATTTTCAGTGATATGTATTTTATAATGGTTCTTGAAGATCAACATTGACTCTGCATAAGTAGTAAATAATTTTCCTCGGTAGATCACAAGAAACCAAAGAAGATGCAACCCAAAAGAAGATCTGGTGCTAAATCTGACATAACCAAATCCATATAGTTTATACTCCATAATAAACTATACTCGATAATATCGTTGTTTATTAATGTCTTCTTCGTACTTCTACCTTTCCTGGGTATTATTTCTGGATCTTTGTCAGGATCTCAGAGCTCTTCTCCTTCTACTACAGAGATCACAACATATTAGAATGTTGCAGGTTTGACATAATATGCAAGATCACAATATAACAGAACATAACAGAATGTGAGAGATCACATCATAAGGAGTAGGAGCAGAGGTCTGCAATCTTCCACGGGACATCAATTTGTAGACAGGGGAGATGCAGAGCATTGAGAGCTCAATGGGGAGGTTCGCAGAGACACGAGGGTATACTCGGATGGTTTGAATCGGGAGGGTAGGTTCACATTTACCAACAACATATCCAAGCAAATGTAAATGAGAGTATGGACATTCACCAACAACATAAAAGAGGCAATATGAAATAAAAAATAATGAAAACAAATATGTAATATGTTAAAAATTAACCAACTTGATCAAACACATGATTTTCATGTTACCAACTATTTTTTTGGGTTATCCAAGCAAATGTAAATGAGAGCATGGACATTCACCAACAGCATTGAATGGCCTTGTATGCCTTCCCAGCATTGAATGGCCTTGTATGCCTTCCCAGCAGTGAATTAAATTTAAAATACTTTAATAAAACTAAATAAATTAAGACCATATATTTTTCATCATTTCCACTTTAAAAATAAGACATAAAAAATAAATACTTACAAAATAAAATTTGAAAGAATAAATGATCTGGTACTGTACTGTTCATACATCACAGTTTGTGTCTGTCCCAAAGAAAATGCTACTCATTATACTATCCATGTATAATACTAGAAACATAGTACTATTCATTATACTATCCATGTATAATATTAGAAACATAAACAGAAAAAAAAATGACTGGAGATACAGACGCCTAGCTTGCAAATTGACTGTCTAGCGCTGCAATTCACTACTGAATATCAAAATAGATTCAAATATTAGATAGTAATATCTTCCTTGATGGTGTCAAGCTTCGGTCTCCAGCGTTGGCCTCTCGACGATACCAACTTCTCATAAGCTTTCTCCAATTCTGGAGTATTACACAGCGTGCCGATCTCCTTACCTGCATCAACTTTGAGCCTCCCGTCTTCCATAAGCTTTCTAACGAATTCTGTGGACACTCTGATCCGACTACCTTGGCCCTCGTCGTTTTTCTCTATCTCAAACGGCTCGCAGAGAGCAGAGGCACGTTCGATTCTGCGAAGAGAGGCTGATAAGTTTTCAGAAGGTGGTGATATTAAGGAAGCCAGCAAAACAAGCGTTAAGGGTGCCCTGAAAATTTTCTCCGGCATCACGAAATACGTGTTGCCTACCTTAAGTTCTTGGTCAGGCGAAATGGCTGTAATTATCTGCCCGATGTACAACGTTTCAGAGTGGCAGACTGAATGTTCAGCGAATTTTTCCATGATTTTTCCGACTGTTACCGGTTTGTCAAGCAGTTCAACGTTTCCATCTGGGTGAACCAGCTGGATAGTTTTATCCCTCTTGTTTTTCTTCATGAAACACAACGCCATGAAACACTTGGCCATATCTTTTCTTTCGTTTTGAAAAATAAAGTGATGGAAATGCAAGAATCAAGAGGCTGTGTTATTTATAGATTGAATTCGTGGGTGAAGGAATTGAACAAAAATAGTACAGCTATTTTTGTTTGACCTTGACAGCTATTTATTTGCATTTTGAATGGACTCGCTGGTGGACTTTCATGTAACCCCGCTGAGGTTGAGCAACCTTGGAAAGGAAATGCACCTGAGGCTGAGAGAATCAGACTTTTTGAGGCGAAAATTGATGGTGCTTTGTACAGAAGCGGACCGACATTATTTCTTTGCCAATTAACGATGCAACATCACATTAATAGAAGCACGGGGATACAGCTATAACCAAGTCGGATACTCTCAGCCTAACGTGCATTTCCTTTCCGAGGTTGCTCAGCCTCAGCGGGGTTACATGGAAATCCACCAGCTAGTCGCACAAAATAGCTTGACGTTTCATTTCCAAAGGATAGCCAAGTCGAATACTCTCATAGCTTCACGTTCATTTCCTTCCCAAGGTTGGTCAGCCTCACGTGCATTTGCTTTCCAAGGTTGCTTTGCCTCGGCGATCATCAAATCGTTAAAGCTGGCTTAAGGTCACCAAATAGGTAAAACTTGTTTTTGATTTTGAGTAGGATTCCTCAAAATAAGGTCAAATGACTTAATGTGACATTGATTCAAGGTCAAATAGGTAAAACTTATGCTTGCAACTAAGATTTAATTATAATAAAAATTTATTATTAATTCAAAAAATGTATTTAGAGACTTAAAATACTTTAAGAGGAAATTACATAGAGTAATATGTTGTTTAAAAAAATTTAAAAAATTGGATAATAAAATTATAAATTTTATTTTAATATCACTTAATTTTGAGATATACATTGAACCTATAAAGATGAATAACACTTGCTTCCAAAGAGTGACAATGAAACTTTAAATTTTTACTTATTTATTAAATCAAAGTCTATATGCTTTATGAATTTGATATGCCACAAATAAAACAAATTGTAGAGAATTTTGTTTTGTTTTGTTTTCATTTATATTTACAAAAATTAAAAATATTATAATTTAATATATCAAAATTCTATTTAATGGAAGGTTTATTCTTATAAATTTTAGTAAAAGTTAACAAGTAGTTTGTGTGCACTTAAAATAATTTAGTTATATATATAATCTAGAAAAAGTATATAGAGGCACCACACCTTTCTTAATTTATGTTGGATATATATAATTGTAGAGAATTTTGTTTTGTTTTGTTTTCATTTATATTTACAAAAATTAAAAAGATTATAATTTAATATATCAAAATTCTATTTAATGGAAGGTTTATTCTTATAAATTTTAGTAAAAGTTAACAAGTAGTTTGTGTGCACTTAAAATAATTTAGTTATATATATAATCTAGAAAAAGTATATAGAGGCACCACACCTTTCTTAATTTATGTTGGATATATATAATTGTAGAGAATTTTGTTTTGTTTTGTTTTCATTTATATTTACAAAAATTAAAAAGATTATAATTTAATATATCAAAATTCTATTTAATGGAAGGTTTATTCTTATAAATTTTAGTAAAAGTTAACAAGTAGTTTGTGTGCACTTAAAATAATTTAGTTATATATATAATCTAGAAAAAGTATATAGAGGCACCACACCTTTCTTAATTTATGTTGGATATATATAATTGTAGAGAATTTTGTTTTGTTTTGTTTTCATTTATATTTACAAAAATTAAAAAGATTATAATTTAATATATCAAAATTCTATTTAATGGAAGGTTTATTCTTATAAATTTTAGTAAAAGTTAACAAGTAGTTTGTGTGCACTTAAAATAATTTAGTTATATATATAATCAAGAAAAAGTACATAGAGGCACCACACCTTTCTTAATTTATGTTGGATATATATATATGAGTGGGCCTAATAGTTAAGAGTATGTATTTCCTCTTAGGAGGTCACATGTTCAAATTCAAAGGGGGTAGTGTATGTACACCTCTATAGACTTTAGCAGTTAAATCACTATGCAAAGGGGGTCCCTTGTCCCACACACAAGGGGGTCTCATATACCAAATTGGTGGCTCGCTTGGCGGTGACCTTAAAATAGATTATATATATATATATATATATATATATATATATTTTTTTTCCTTTTTTTTTTTGGAACTATTCGTTGAAATGAAAACCAAACATAAAGGGTTTGATGTGCAAGGCCACGATAATGAAGGAGGAATAATGTCCACTAGGAAAGAGAAAGAGGCTAATGAAACCTCATGAGACCTATGGTAGAGTTTAAACTTGGTTAAGATGCATTCACTAGTGAAACTAGTGAGTTGACGGTAATATTGGTATTACTAGTGAATTGTATCTTGAAGTTACTAGTGAATTGTATGTTGTGTGCTTCGGCATGGCATGCTAGTGTACTAACTGGCCTATGTGTGGTGGCATCATTCTATTACTATTCTAATTATTTTAGTATATTATTGTCCTATGATTCCTAGTGTTACTATTAGTAGTTATTATTTAAACCCTACTAATGGTACTATATGTGCATATAAGGAGTGCATGAAGTCCTTGTGCAACACATAGTAGAAGGTAAAATCACTATTCTATGTGGATTGTTTGATAAAAATAACTTATTATCTTATCTTATTGATAAGTAAGTGTTAGAGTTATCAAGTGATAGATAGTTGATTTTCAATATTTATTTAAGGGGCATGTTTGTTAATATTTTCTAGCATGGAAATAATGTGTGTGATGAGTATTATCTAATACTCTTTAATTTATGATTTATTACGATTTATTTATTAGATGGCATAAAGGCCCTTATGCCATTTAACCACTACAGGTGTGGCTCATTGGGGTTGCTTGATATGAAGTCACTTGTTGTAAAGGAGATCACGAGATCAAATCCCACGTAGGTTTACCTATGTTCCATGTCTTGTAGGTGGGTTTCGGGAACCTAGGGGTATAGTGGTAGCAGGAATGGATCCTTGGACCCCGTGTCATGCGAGTACTAGCCCAGCCCCAGTTGTCGATTCCCCTAGTAGAAAAAATACTCTTTAAGTGAATAATTATTATTATTTATTTATTGAGTGGCATAAAGGCCCCTATGCTACTTAGCGACTACAAGGGTGGATACTAACTTGTCTATTTTTAGATAGTGGAACACTTGTTCCCATCATCCTTTTTAAATTTATTGGTGCATGCATATGCATGTGAAGCCAAGTGGAGTCATCCCTGCACCTAACATATTTAGCTAATTGTTAGTGGGAATGCCACTCATCCTCAACCCTCATGATTCTCCTTTTTCCCTCAATTATAGCCAATCATAAATTTTATCGTGAATATAACATCATGTTTGTTTAAATTAGAAAACTCATTGGGGAAAATGTCGAACTATGGATTATTAAGCATAATTTAAAAGAATGTGTTTAATTCAGCGTCCAGATATATGATTTTAGTCAAATATCGTGATTGCCTCATACCCAATGTTTCCATTCTTCAAAACTCTCAAATAAATTAGCAGTTGGCGTTGAAGCTTGCTTCTACACCAGCATGCATGATGAAACATTGTGCATGCTCTACCTCAACATAATTATTAACAACCCATACTATTGGAAATATTAATTAATCGTAGATCCACATCATGTCTAAGATGACACTGTCAAAGTCTGTAATAGTTCATATTCTGTCAAATTTCTTGAGGGAATGAAGAGTTCATGTCCCTCCATATATAAAGCAGTTGATTTAAATTTACAGTGTACTTAAGTTTCTAGGTAGAAAGTTATTGCAGTCTTTAATGTAAGTCGGCAGAAGTGTCTTAGTCTAGATATATCTAAAAGAAAAAGATTGTAAATCACGATGATAGAGAAGAGAAGAGAAATATAGTGAGAGAGAGAGAGAGAGAGAGATTCTGAGAGGAACATAGTAAGAAAAAGAGGAGAAGAAGGAAAACTATGACAAGAGTTTGAGAAGCTCAAGCTTCTGTGTTTTTCAAAGTGTTATGAGTCGAAGCTCTGTAAAAGGTGAAACATCCTTGTAAAATTCCAAGTTTGTATTTGTGGTTCTAGCTCTTTGTTATGTCATGAATATATATATATATAGTTTATGGTTGAATTCATGTCTTATGTATTCTGCATATATTTTCCAAAATTACTTCAGTAAATGTTGTTTACATTTGCCATTTAGTAAAATACACAAAGAATCCATAAATGTTTCACCATGTAAAAGTTTGAGTTTTTATCCGCGGAGTGCTTGACACAAGTCTTACTGAATATTTGGTTATATGATATTGTGATTCTATAGCAATATAGTTTTGTTGAGGTTTATTCCAAGTTATGGGTTGGTGAAAGTGTTTTTCATATAAGAAATATTTTTTTATTAACTTCGACTAAAAGTGGTCTGATCAAAGTGGGAGTTAGTCGCAACCAAAGCTGGTCGAGGAGAAACCTCGTCATGAAAAAAGTCTGTAAAAGTCAAGTGGGTGTCTGCCAAGATATGAGTGTGTCGGGTTAAAAGTCCATAAAAAAAGTATATCGACCAAAAAGTGGAAAGTTGAGCCTTGACATAGCATAGTCTGACATAGACTTATCCATCGTAGTAAAACTTTGTTGCAGTAAAATCAGGTCACAGTAAATTTTAGTGGCAAGTATTTCAGTCAAAGTGAAAGGTAGGGTTTCCCAAGGTAGTGTGCGATAGCCCTAAAAGTAAACAGAAAATAAAATTTATTATTGTCCGCTGACTCAAGTTAACCAAACCAACCATCTCGAAGATCTGGTATCACAGTGAGGTTTAGGAAAGAAACCTTGTCTTAAAAAGGAAAAAGTAATTTTCTAAGGAAAATAAAAATTAAATATAGCTTCCACTTCTGCTTCACAGATGTTGAGTTTACAAACCCAATTTTTCTTGGGCAAGAACAATGAAGTCCTTGTTCAAAGGTCAAGATGTATGGGAGATAGTACAAAATGGCTCTATAGAACTAGCAAATCAAGTGCCATATAATAATCTCACACAAGATGAGAAAGATGCACTGAGGGAACAAAGAAACAAAGACGGAAAGGATCTATTGTACATACACCAAGCCATGCATGAAATCATACTTTCAAGAGTAGCAACAACAAATACCACTAAGCATGCATGGGATACATTGGAATCTGCCTATCAAGGCTTAGACAAGGTAAGGACTTCTAAGTTGCAAATTCTTAAAACAGATTTTGATTTTTTGTTAATGAAAGAAACAAAGTCGGTGAACTCATTTTATACTCGAGTTATTTTTTTAATAAATCAACTGAAATATCATGGAAAAATGTAGAAGACAGAAGGGTTGTTGAAACATTTATTAGAATTCTTCCCTCTAGATTTGAATCCTTGGTCATGACCCTCGAAGAAAACAAAGACATGTCGCAGTTTACCATTGATGAGTTACAATCCACGCTCATCAATCATGAACATAGAATTTGTAGATCAAATACATCATTGGTAGCTACATTTGAAACACAATCATCCATAAGACATGGAAGAGGTAGGGAGAGATATAACTCAATAGGAAGAGAAATAAGTTGTTCTAGAGGAGGACACAAAAATAGTCTAAATGTCAATGCAAGAGGACAAAATCAGAACCCCAGTCAGCTAAGTGGTCACAAGTTTGATAAGTAAAAAATAATTTGTCATTATTACAAGAAATTTGGTCATTATGCATATGAATGCAAGAAGAAGCGATATGACCAAGGAAGGAAAAGCCAAAACAAGTCAAGCAATGCCATCACTTCGTCGAGTGTAATGTTAATGGCATGTGCATCACCAATTGAATGCAATGTTGTTAAAGAAACTCCATGCAACATATGGTATTTAGATTTAGGTTCTAGCAGTCATAGGACTGGTAATTCAAACTTGTTTTCCAGTCTAGATAAATCAGTTCAAACTAATGTTAGACTTGGAAATAATTTCCAAGTAACTTGTTTTGGGAAAAGGTACTATTGGTATTCTAACAAAATAGGGGGAGAGAAATATCATGCCTGATGTTTATCATGTCTAAGGTCCATAACACAATTTGTTGAGCATTGGACAACTGATATAAAAAGGATACAAAGTCTACATGGAATACAACCATTGTGTGATTAAAGACATATTTCCAAGAAACCAGTTGATAGCTAAGGTACCAATGACAAGCGATCACTTGTTTCCTTTAAGGATAATGCCAGACATGAAGGGAAAGGAAAACTCAGAAGTTGCATTAAAGGAAGAAAGAAAAGAAGCATATAAGCACTGCAACAACAAATAAAAAGACAGGGATAAAATTCAAGTAGTGTTTTAATCAAAGGTTCAAGATGTGTCTTGGTTGTGGCATTTCAGATTTGTAGACTTGAATTTTGGTGTGATGAAGCTGCTACACACAAAGAATATGGTGAAAGGATTTCCATTAATTGACAAGCTAGAGAGAGTTTGTGAAGGATGCATTTTTGTCAAGCAGAATAGAGAGAAGTTTCTAGTTGGAAAGTCATACAGAGCATGTACACCACTTGAGATTGTGCACTCTGATATTTTTGTCCTAATGCATATATCATCCATGGTAGGCTGCAATTATTTCCTTGATTTTATTGATGACTTCACAATAAAAACATGGGTATAATTTTTAAAACATAACTATAATGCATTTATTTGTTTCTAGCAGTTCAAGGAACTTGTGGAGAACCAAAGTGGATATAACATCAAAATCCTAAGGATGGACAAAGGCAGTGAATATGTCTCGAATGACTTCCTAAATTTCAGCAAGACCCATGGTATACACCTCAGTAGAATGACGTCGAAGAGAGAAAGAATAGAATCATTATGGAGATGGCATGCAACATGATGCAAACCAAGAATTTTCCAAATGAATATTGGGTTGAAGCAGTCACAACTGTTGTATATATTATGAACCGGTGCCCGACAAAGAGCATGAATGATCATGTCCCTCAAGAAGCATGGATATGTATGACTCAATTTTTTTTGATTTGAAAGTTTTTGGTCGTGTCGCATTTGCTCATGTTTGAGATAAGATGAGAAAGAAACTAGACAAGAAGGGACATAAATGTATTTTTTGTCGGTTACTATGAAGACACAAAAGCTTACAAGTTGTATGAACTAGTCACAAGAAAAGTAATAATTAATCGTAACGTTCAATTTGTGGAGAATGAATCATGGGGTGGAATTGTCGAGAAGAATGCCAAAACTTTATCGATTGTCAATCATGATGACATGATAGAGGAAGTGGCTGAACACCACATATAAGTCAAAATGTCACAGCATCATCAACTACCAAGACACCGCGACATGTTTTAGCACAAGGAATGTCGACACAAGTTGCAACTGAAGCTACAATGACAAGCACACCAAGAGGTCAGCAAACACCATCAAGCACTTTGTTGACGTCGGCATTGACTTATCCAATAAAAACAAGAATTATGTGTGAGATATATGAAGCTAGTACATGAAGTTCATTCTCTCTTTTTGCATTATTTTCTCAAATAGATGATGTGCTAACATTTCAAGAAGTTGTCAAATATGAAGTATGGGCACAAGACATGGATGAAGAGATAGAATGCATTGAGAAAAACCAAATGTGGGATTTGGTAGATGTACCAATAGATATGGATGTAATCGGTGTCAAATGGATTTACAATACCAAGCAAGATGTTAATGGGAATATGCAGAAGGATAAGGAAAGAATGATCGCAATAGGGTTCACATAGAATCCCAACATAGACTTCAATGAAACCTTTTGACCTATCATATGCATTAATACACTCAGAAATGTTATGATCATTGTTGCAAAAAATAATGGCATGTTTATTAAATGGATGTTAAATCGACATTTTTGAATGGCTATCTGGAGGAGGAAGTGTATGTGAAACAACTAGAAGGGTATGAATTTCCAGGATAAGAGCACAAGGTATACAGGATGAAAAATTCACTCTATGTTTTGAAGCAAGCTCCTAGAGCCGGGTACAGTCGCATTGATTCCTATCTCACCTAGAATGGATTTCAAAGAAGTGAAAGTAAACCAACGTTGTACACCAAGTTTAATGAGCAAGGTAACATGTTAATTATCTTCCTATATGTAGATGATTTAATATTCACTTGTGATTTTTTCATAGAGAATATTAGAATAGTCATGGAAAGTGAATTTCAAATGACTAATTTGGGGATTATGAAGTTTGTTTTAGGCATTGAATTCCAATAGTCTAGAAGTGGTATATTCATATCATAGTTGAAGTATGAAATTGTAGTTTTAAAAAGATTCAATATGTCTAATTGCAACACATCCCCAACACCTGTAATAACAAGTTTAAAATTGAGAAAGGATGATGATGGATCAACTCTAGATCCTACGCAGTTTAAAAGGATATTTGGTAGCCTTATGTATTTAATTGCGACAAGACTAGACATCATGTATAGAGTAATTATGATCTTAGGGTTCATGGAGTCACCAAAATAATCTCATTGGAAAGAAGGTAAAAGAATTTTGAATTATGTAAGTGGTAGAAAGGATCTTGGAATTATGTATTCAACCTAAAAAAAAATTAAACTCATCAGATACACTAACAGTGACAATGGAGGAAACACAAATGATAGGAAGAGCACATCTAGGTACACATTTCATTTTGGTAGAGGTGTTGTGTCATGGGATTTAAAGAAACAACCCATTGTGACTCTTCCTTTGACAGAAGCATAGGATGTCGCAAATACAACCATGCATATCAAGTTTTCTAGACGCGAATAATTCTAAGAGGCTTGTTGCATAACCAACAAGAACCAACAACCATTTTTTGTGAAAATAGTCCAGCCATTGCATTGTCAAAGAATCATGTGTTCAACAAAAAACCAAGCACATCAGCACAAGGTATCATTTCATAAGAGAATTGGTGAACAACAAAGAGATTTGCAAGTCTCAACATCAGATGGAAGACATAATTACAAAACCATTTGCAAGTAATACGTTCTAGTATCTGTGAAGTTATTTAGGAATGACAAGTTCTGCTCAATGAATTATGTCATGCATAGATCAAGTGTCAACTTATGTGTGTCTCATTTGTCTATGATAAACTAAAAATACTAGAAACTTAATGTGCACTTTTCAAGTAGTCAGTTTTTCATATTTAAACATTGAATTTATGTGCTACATACTGTTATAGCTCAAAATGACACATCTCTAGCTGTGACCACTTTCCCATGATTTCGTCGCATGTTGACACTTCAATGACGACAGTTCGTGAAAGTCATTGAAAGTCACTGAAAAAACACCTATATTGGAGGACCCATATCTTGAGGCCTGTAACTCTATTTGACCTCATCTCTACACCATTGGAAATATATTTTTGTTAGCTAAAAATTTCCAGAAGACACAAAAGTCTCAAAATGCCCAAAAATATAGTAAAAATGAGTTTTTTGGATGTGTATGTGAGTTTCCTTAAGGAAACCCCTATACATACGGGACTTGCTCTATATAATACCTTCGTACGCCTTAAATATGTGACTTTATGCATTACAACCCATGTATACCTCCTCGTGTATGCAACTATTGTGTCTGCAACCCGCATATGCTTCTTGAAAATGTCAAAAAAATATGCATTTTGAAATTCGGGTAGTTTGGGTAGTTATGCAACTGACTCCTTCAGTTGTAACTAATTTGTCTTTAACCCTAACTCTTCATAAGGAATATAAATAGAGGTAGGGAGGTCAATGAGAGGAGACTGGCATCTTTTCATTGTTATGCTGGAGGATTTGGAGCTCTCTTTTCCCACACCTTTTCCCTAGAAGCATTCTCCTTGTGTTGCAGAGCTTGGAGGATCAGTTCCTTGGAGAAGAGAAGCAACAGAACCAGATCAAGGTTTCGTGAGGTGTCGAACTTGAGGAGAACATATATTTGTACTTGTTTTCAAGATTAATAAAGATGTGATGTCCTTCTTCTTCCCAAATCAATGTTTCTTATATATTGAATCTCTGATTGTGATTATATGATTTTATATATTAGATTATGTTTTTATGTTTCATTGAATATAATCTCTTATCATATAGTTTACTTGGTTTGAGGAAGGTATAACTTGTTTCGTAGGTCTCTTGGGGAAGAGGAGTAGGAGAAGGGCTAGAGAAATTTTGGACCAGCCTTCAGTTAATCAGGTGTGGACCTTTCTTATCTCTAAATCTTGCTTATATATACTTGCAGAACTATATGCATCCACCTTTCAACCCTGGTACATTGATGGCCTCTTAAACCCTAGCCATAGGATACTTTCCTTTACAATAGAATTGACGACTCCGCTGGGGAGAGCCTTGTCTGTTTGGGGTTTCTTTGTCTTTCTTTCAGCCTTTTGTAACATTTCAGGTCCTTCTTACAAGTTAGGAACACCTTTTGAGTTTGTTAGAACACCTTTCCTGCCTTCCTAGGTCAGTTTTTTATCCTTTGTGTGCCTTTTGTCATCCATACATGACTTTCAGGCTAAACAGTCATGTTTCTCTGTTGTATATATGTGACTTGCACTACCTACAACCCATGTGTCATACGCAACCTTCCTTAAGGCAACCTGCGTATGCACCTGAATTTGTGTTCTCTCATATTTTTTAGGGTTTTGGGGTGATTTGAGGGATTTTGTAGGGTCTTCAACGGTCCTCTATGTGTGCATGAATCCTGAGAGGTTGTTTTATCTCTGTTAAGTGCTCTTTGTCTATCTTGTAAGTCTCTTTCAAGTCTTTGAACTTGTTTTTTCTTCCTTCCCCCCCCACCTCCTTCTTTGGCTTGACCTTGTTGGACAAGGTACTGAGCAGCCTCTTTTTGTAGGTTTAGATTGATTCTTGGGACTTCTTGGCCTTTGCTATGTCAATCTTATTGCTCAATATCTTCATTCCAAATTTGTTGGCTTGTTTACCTTTGTGATCCTTCCTTCCAATAGAGGTTATATCCAAATTTAGGGAAACCTAGGGTTTGTTTGTGGGGTGGAGTGTAGTTGTCTATTTGCTTTGCTTACATTACTTGCTTGCATTAGTTGATAGGATGTATTTTCTTTTGCATTTATAAAAGAAAAAGAAAAAAAGAAAAATATATGTCTGCTTTATATGCATGTAGATTAGGTTTAGTGTAGATTGCATGGCATATCATTATTTTTGAAAAAAAAATAAAAAATAAATTGTTCTTTTGTGGCTATCAAGTTTCTATTTGAAAACAAAAGAGAAGAGTTTTTTCTTTTTGCATTTCATTTCTCTTTGCTTAGTCAATTTGTTTCAACTTTGAGTCAAAACACCACATAAGTTTCACGCCATTTACCCTCTGACTAAAAACAGTCCTTAAAATAAACCATATAATTTAAAAATTATTAGTAAGTTTTATTTTATAGGGTCATACACCAACTAGCTTAGGATAGACTTGTGGGATAGGGAGTTTAAACTCCGCACAAGTATAAAATTTTAGACGTATTTGGCGAATCACTAGGTAAACCCTTTTCTATGTTGATTGTATCTAGGAAGCTCCTCTCAAATGAGAGTTAAGCACGAGGCTGCGTGGAGGCTTGGACTGAGGAGATAACCCTTCGATTCCTTGTCAAAGTGTAGACCAAGGTTTTTGCACATCTGGGGATTCTGTCTTAGACAGGATTTCAGGATTTGCTACCCTGCCCATGCGTACAAAACTGGATTGCGACTATCCCCCAGACTGTCAATAAAGTTGAGGTATGCCTTAGTCACTTTGACATCTAGGGTTCATACACACGTACACTGGAATGTTATTTTTGGTTGACCTTGGATGGGCTTGGAAGGTAACCCCGGTAGAACGTGTGGGAGGGAAGTGGGTGATTCCTCTGCTTGTTCCTAAAACATCTACAAGGACGCCAAGTAACTGTCTATCAGATTTATTCTGGAAAGCATATCTTACACCTGTTTGTCTACTTGGCTTTATGAATTTTTTAGTGAGTGCTATGTGGTTTGTCTATACTTAGTATGTCTTCAGGTGTGTGCTTTGTACTTTTGGTTTCATGTTGACCTCAAACTTTGTTTCCTAGTTTAAAAATATGGCTAACACCCCTTTGAACACCAACCAATAGATCCCCATCCTGGGAACTTCTTGTACTATTCCTCTCACATGGAATGTTGGTGTTCCCTTGCTGGCCACCCTGAATCTACCTAGATTCACCCTAGGGCTACCAGTGTGGTTGCTTTCCACTCCAACCATCCCAAATGCTCATGATGCTTCTCAAGTAAGATCCTTATATCAAGGGCATCAAAACACTACTTCCCCTTAACCTGTAGTTGATTCTCCTCCTCCTTCTACCTCATGTGGTGAAAGTACTGATACTAGTAACTGACAGTCTAAAAGGAGTAAAAGAAGGAGGAATAGGAAGAAGGCACATAAGAAATGGGGCACCCATTCAACCTCTACAATTTAAGTTGAACCTCACCACCCAACCTTTGTATTTCATGCTAGGGGCACCTATCCAACCTATGCAGGTCATGTTGCATCTAAGCACTCAACCTCTGCAAGTCAAGTTGATATTCACCATCCAACATCTATTGATCATGTTGGTTGGATCCTACCAACCTTTCTAGGTCATGTTGGACCCAGTCACTCAGCCTCTGTAGTTCATGCTGAGGGAACCCATACAACCTCTAATGTTCAAGTTGAACCTCCCCATCCAACCTCTGCAAGTCATGTTGGATCCATCCACCCAGCCTCTGAATTTCATGCTGGGGGTACACACTCAACTACTGCAAATCATGTTGATCCTAACCATTCAGCCTCTATGGTTCATGTTGGTGGTTCCCATCCAACCTCTACATGTCATGTTGGACCCAGTTTCTCAGCCTCTGCAAGTCATGCTGGGGGAAGTCTTTCAGCCTCTATGGTTCATGTTGAAGACAATTCGTCAGTCACTGCAAGTCATGTTGACATTGTCGAAAATACTGCGTGTTCAAACATAAGCCCAAGTTTCGTTGTAATCTTTGTGAGGGAGACCACCTTTCTTATAAATGCCCTTCTATCATGGAGGTGCAAAGAGTTTGGTTTCATGGTCATCCTATTTTTGAACATTCTGAAGTTTTTCAACAACCAGCCTCTCTTAGTCAGGTTGGACCCAACCACCTAGCCTCTAGTGGTCATGCTGGGGGAAAACTCTCAGCCTCTGTAGGTCATGCTAAGGGAAAATAGTCATCCACTACTAGTCATGTTGACACTGTTGAGAAAATCGGTCCTTTGAAGTGCAAACTTAAGTTCCCTTGTAAGCTATGTGAGGGAGATCATCTTACTCACCAGTTCCCTGCTATCGTAGAGGTGCGAAGAGTGTGGTCTGAGAGTCAATAATTTCCTTCTCTTGAATAAACTATAGTTTCTCAACAACCTACTTAACCTTTGGTTGATCAAGTGGTCGAACCAATCTCAGCTTTGGTCAATCCCACTCTTCTTTTGGAGAGTGATCCTGATGTGATTAAACCAATGTCATCTTTGGTCAATCCCACTCTCCCTTTAGAGAGTGACTTTCATGAAGCAGTTGAATTGATTCCATTGTTGATCAATGCCACTCTTCCTTTGGAGAGTGAAGTGTCTACTAGTCACATTTTCTTCATTTCCTATTCAGAACTTACCGAACAATGGGGCACTGAACTCATTTCAGATCAACCCCCACCAAGCTCTCGGATTGCTTCCTTTGATTGGGATACCCTAGTTGAGCCGTGCCTTCCTTATGATGCACCTTTCCAAATAAAGGTCAAAGTTGAATCATACACGATTGCTCGTTGTATTTTCTATGAAGGACCCTGAGTTAGTTTCTTGTCTGCTCGTGCTTGGCGAGGCATGGGATTTCCAAGCCTTGTGACGACTACTAGTCAATTACTAGCGTTTGATAGAAGAACTTGTATAGCCTTGGGAATTCTTTCTCAAACACCTGTTACTTTGGGTGGGAAGAACGTCTTAGTTGAATTCATGGTGATAGAATACCCCTTGGACTTCAATATGCTCCTTGGACATGATTATGTCTATGCCATGCAAGTCATGGTGTCAACATTCTTTCGTGTGATGTACTTTAATCATGGCAAAGAAATTGTCACTATCGGTCAGTTGAATTTTCTTGATCCATTTCGTGACCCAACTAGAGACCAGGTATTTTCTTTATTGATTCCCAGTGTTTCTATAGACACTACCCCACCACAGGGGAGTTACGTGGCCTCATGTCCTTTACGTTCAATTTCTATTGAGAAGCAACCTCTATTTTCATGCTTACCTTCTTGGGACTTGGTCCTAGCAGTTGACTAGGTGAGTCATCCTATAAAGACTATGGAGCATGCTCTCCACTCTGTTGATCCATTTGAAAGTTTAGACATGTGTCCTATCTCAGATGATCTCCTTCCTTCGGATGAAGTCTTCTTAGAGTCTTTGATATAGTCTGACCTTCTTTTGGATGTTCGTTCTGTTGTGCCTAAGTCTAACCATGATTTGCCTAGTAATCATGACCTTTCTTCTTATGTTGGTCTTGTTGAGTCTTTTGAATATTCCTTTGAACAGCAAGTCAGTGATCCTGATGAGTTTGATTTTTCTTATGAAATTTTCAACTCCTATGATACTGAGTTTGCTCTTGCAGACTCTATCTCTCCTGTTTATTTTTGCTCTCCTTCTGAGGTTGATCTTACTGATTATAAACCCTCAAGACTTGGTTCTATAGAATCTTCTTCGGTTGATTCTTCCTTGACATTCCCTTTTGCAGAAGATAGCAAATTCACATGTGTTTCTGCCAAAGTGACCTGCGTTAGATATTTTCTTCTCAATATGATCCTGATGTTATTGTTTCTTGGAGACAGGATTCTTAGTTGGATTCACAACTGTTTACTGGCCTCATCTTGTTGTTCAAGCTATTAATGCATTTTCATGTGCCCTGCTCATGCTTATGAGACTGATGCCGGCTTCCACGGTTTTAGCTCGTTGTATAAGCCCTCATCTTTGTTCCCATCATCGCTAAGCCTTGTATCATTTTTACTTTGAAACTTGACACCTTTTACCTTGAGGAGACATTCTCCAAGTGTCTGTATCTTGCTCATGTTCCTTGCATTATGCATAGGTCTATTTATTGCACTTGGAACTAGTTTTTCCTGCCTATGACACTCGTCTCCTCGCATTTAGAGCATTCTTTCTGCTCTCCTTCGAGCTCATTAAAAACAGTAAGAAGGCCGCGAGTTGACTTTTTTGGACTCGTTAAAATTTTGTGGGAAAGATATTGAGTTTCTTCAGGTGGAGATCTGACTCCTTAAAATAGACTTGACTGCTGAGTAAAATTGTTTGTTCAGGCTCGTTAAGAATATCTGAATGGGCATCCGCATTGGTGGTAGGTTATCACTTTCTTGGACCATGTGTAATAATACAAGAAAGGAACACTCTCTTTTCTTCGGAATTGAGAAGAGTATTCTCGGGCATAGGTTTATCACTTTTCTGGACCTAAGGGACTAAACTTACAAAAAAGGAACCCTTGGTATAAGCTTAGTTTTCTCTTTTTCGTGCTCTGGAACAAAACATGAAAAATATTCTGAGTTTACTTTATGTCTTTGTCATGCTCGTTAAACACTAAAGAACAAAGTATCGAGTTTATTGGTGTAAGCCCCATTTCTTGTAATAAAATGGATCTTTTCGAGTGATCTTACCTTCCTTCACACTCATAAAACTTAGGCTATATGTTTCTTTTGAAGGAGCGTTGGGTAGGTGGTAATTTAACCTTTTTAGGACCTTCCTGACTAAGTATGAAAAAGGTATGCCTTACTTCTTCGGAAGATAAGAGATTTCTTCTATGGTTTTTTTTATACTTTTCTGGCCTCAGGAGACTAAATTGTATGAAAAGGCACCCCCCTGGAGTCTTCTTTGTATTTTTCAGGCTCTCTAAACTATGGAAACACCATCGAGCATGTACTAGTTCAGGCTTGTAAAATCCACAAATCAGTGCTTTATCAAGCATTCTTCTGTCTCTTCTTCAAGCTTGCCAAAAATGAAGATGGTCCCGAGTTTTCTTTCTTGGACTTGTTAAACCTTTACAAGAAAGAGGGGAAGGGAAGTTCATTCACATGTTTTTTACATCATGACAACAAGTATTATTTCCTTGAACAAAACACCAATTTTTAGTCTATCAACAGTTGGGTCCTAGTATTTTGACCTTATCTTGATTCAAAGTTTCTTACTCCTCTGGTTGGTTTCTTTTCCAATTATATGGGGAATCTGTCAATGTCTCCTACATTGTAGATTTGTGTCATTGGTCCCTTTTGTGTCAAAGATTCCTAAGTCACTTTTGTGTCATGCTCAATGTTCAAGGATTAAACCTTTGTCAGCCATTCTCTAGTTGCCTTGACCTTTTGTGTTGGCCATTCCCTGGTATCAGTTCATTACATCATGTCTTCTGCATTTCTTGTCGTGAAATTCAGTACCAATTCTAGATCCAATTAGTCTCTGAATTACCTTGAGTTGGATGATGAAGGATGACTTAATTCCTTCCTTCCAACAGATCTCTTCCTATCGGCTACAACACATCTTGCTCTAGGAATGAGATTTAGAGTTTTATGATAGTACCTTGGGGATTGCAGTCATTGGTGGCAATTTCCATCGCTATTAGGTAGTGGGAATACCTTAATGTCTCCTACTCAATGGATTCTTTAAGTGTTCGACTTCAAGTCCTTGTATTCACACTTGTTAGAATGTACTAAGTACCCTGGGGACCATTTTCATTAATGGTGGATTCCCTCGCGTTTGTTAACGATTCCCCTTATTGAACGGTAATGAAACAGTTTCCTCCATGTTTGACTTCAACTCCTTTACTCGCATGGTTAGGATTCATACCTTTTGGTTTGTTTGGATTGAAGACCTTGGGCCGATAGTAGCATCATCATTTTTATATTACCCAAGCTGGGCAAGACCTTGTCACACTTTATATGACATTTTGCTGAGACATAGATCCACCTTGTATTTTCGTGTCTATGATTGATTGTTGAGTATGGATCCACCTTGTTCATTTGTGGCCATGACTCCTTTAGATTGGATATGGCACATTTTTGCATATTGAGCAACCATGATAGTTTCATCAGTTATACATATGTTGGATCCGCTTGTATCTTTATGGCGATGTTTTGCATATGGACTTGTATGTCCCAGAGATCACTTTTTCTGACATTTATCTCTCTTTTAGGTACCTTTGTTCGAGCCTTTCAATATTGGATTCTCTGCTCTCTCCATACTCAGTTGTTTCCTTTATAATGTATTTCGGCTATTGTATTCCCCTCTAACCTCATACATTAGGGGGCATCTGTTATAGCTCAAAATGACACATCTCTGCCTGTGACCACTTTCCCATGATTTCGTCACATGTCGACACTTCCATGACGACAATTCATGAAATTCATTGAAAGTCACTAAAAAACACCTAAATTTGAGGACCCATATCTTGAGTTTTGTAACTCCGTTTGACCTCATCTCCACACTGTTGGAAATATATTTATGTTAACTAAAAATTTCCAGAAGACACCAAAGTCTAAAAATGCCCAGAAATACCCTAAAAATGAATTTTTGTTATGTGTATGTGACTTGCTCTATATAATACTTGCGTACACCTTAAATACATGAATTTATGCATTACAAACCGCATATACCTCCTTGTGTACACAACTACTGTCTCTGCAACCCGCGTACGCCTCTTAAAAATGTAAAAAAATACGTATTTTGAAATTCAGGTAGTTTGGGTAGTTATGAAACTGACTCCTTCAGTTGTAACTACTTTGTCTTTGAACCTAACTCTTCATAAAGAATATAAATAGAGGTAGGGAGGTCCATGAGAGGAGACTGGAATCTTTTCATTGTTATACTAGATGATTTGGAGCTCTCTTTTCCCACACCTTTTCCCTATAATCATTCTCTTTGTGTTGCACTTGGAGGATGAGTTCCTTGGAGAAGAGAAGTAGCAGAACTAGATCAAGGTTTCGTGAGGTGCCGAACTTGAAGAGAAGGTATATTTGTACTTGTTTTCAAGATTCATAAAGATGTGATGTCCTTGTTCTTCCCAAATCAATGTGTATTGTATATTGAATCTCTGATTGTGATTATATGATGTTATATATTAGATTATGTTTTTATGTTTCATTGAATATAATCTCTTTTCATATATTCTATTTGGTTTGAGCAAGGTATAACTTGTTTTGCAAGTCTCTTGGGGAAGAGGAGCATGAGAAGGGCTAGAGAAATTTTAGACCAGCCTTTAGTTAATCAGGTGTGGACCTTTTTATCTCTAAATCTTGCTTATATATACTTGCAGAACTATATGCATCCACCTTTCAACACTAGTACGTTGATGGCCTCTTAAACCCTAGCCATAGGATACTTTCCTTTACAACACATACTCAATACATATAGTCAATGGCTTTATGCCATGGAACTGGCAATGTTTCCTTAAAACACACATTCAATTGTTAAATAAATTGTAAACAACTAAAACCTTAAACATTTAAGAGAGAAAAAACTAAAAGTGAAGCCTACCTGTTAAATATACAAAAACCATGCATTCAACTAACTTTATTGGTGCATTTCCTTGCAACCCTCAGTGATATTTCAGTAAATTGATTGAGATTGTTGAGCAGATTCTTCCCTTTTAAATGGTTCAGCAGATTCAAATGTAGAGAATGAACTTTTGTAATTATAAGTTAAAATTCGCATAGAATAACAAAGTCTATCTAGAAACCCTATTTAACATTTAATTCTTGATAATGCTAAATTAATCTAGGTGCATATTTTAATGTACCGAGAATGTTATGATCATTCATAGAATATTTTATTATTATACAGAAATTATGCCAATATGTTTTTCCGTTTTTTCTCAAAAAGGTCTATCTCACTATTTATAAATGAGCCATGTTATATCACATTGTAAATGGATAACCATGTGTTTATGCATGATTTTGAGTATGATCCATCTTTCTATATACATTCTCACCTTTTATATAGATCACCATGCATGATGTTGCATTGGGGGATTGTTTGTCCTGTGTCCCTCAAGCAAATACAAACTGTCAATGTGGTTTGCAAGGGGCATGCAGTATTCTCCTTATGGTGTGAAGTAGTATATCTTATTATCACAGTGGTAAAGATGATTTGTTTTGATGGCTCCCTTTTTCTACATTAAATTCATTAAATTATCCCTCACATAGAAAGACAAAAACCCCAAATTAGAAATTCTAGTTAATTGATTTCTGAAAACTTTGGGTAATGGGGAAAATAGTACTTCAATGTCATTTCAAGTTTATTTTCTAATAAATTGGGTCAGAATCCATGATTTTCATTTTTTATCTTCTTTGGGGGATGACTAGGTGCATTAATGTCACAGTTTGAGTGCTACCCATCATTGGATCGTGGCGAATCTCTTCCTATGATTGATTAAAGACATTTTTACCGGATGGATTTTTTACATAAGACAAAAAAAATATTATCATGCTTGGAGCTCTCCCTATGACTGATTAAATAAAATTTTACCATATGAATTTTTGGCATAAGAAGAAAAACTATTATCATGCTTGGAACCCGTGCTATATCGACAGTATGAAACGCTAAGGTTTGTTAAGGCAATTATTCAATTCTAGAAGAAAATTTTCTAAGGAGAATATGAAACTAGGCAGATCGATTATTTGGAATGACAAAGCCCAAAATATTTTTTTCCCCTCCCGCCACTTAAAGAGGGACAATTAAGAATGCCATGGTTTTAACATAAGCTAAAGGGTTTTATAAATAGTGCACTACACTTCATTTCAGCTGCAATTTGGGAATAAGGAATACAATGGCAGGACAGAAAATTGGATAAAATTTGATGAGAATGAAAAGATAATGCTGGCAAGAGTTTTGGTAAATCAACAATCGTGTTTTGAATTCACTAGGAAACTTCCTCCCTTTCACGGGGTGCCTTTATGTACTCGCAATTTTGAAGAGATAGTAGGTCCCTCTGCCTCTGCCAACTCTAATCTCCTTATACATGCTTGTTTCCTCATTCTTTGCTAATCATTCCTCTGTATTGCATTTTTTGGTACTAGAGTTGGTACTAGACTACAATGTATAAAGCCTATGCATCTCAGTAAGGTATGATAAAGGATTAAGTTTAGGAGTTTCAAGTTTGCTGGTGTATAATAGAAGGGAAGAAGAAAAAATATAGAGACATAGATCTAAATCTAAAACTAGAGACCCATAAGTATATGATAAAAAAAAAACAAGGATATTATGAAAAACATATGTCTACAAACAATAGCAATGCATGAACCAGTTTAAGAATGAGTCATATAACAAAAAACAGTTGATTATATAAACTGATAAATATTCTTCAGACATGAAAACATTCTGCAAAGAGAAATACAAATATATGTATCTGTAATAAGAAACTAGGATAGAAACGTTGTCTTTCATAAGAATTATTATAGACAATAATATACATGAACAACATTTGCATGATTAGAAGTCAAAAATTCTCTCATATAATATTTTTAATCCTTCATATAACTTTCAAAATATACTTACAACATTTAACAAAGTTCCAAATTCAAAAACGTATTCCATAAATGTTATATGGAATACACACACTTTCCCTACATTAAACTCCTATATTTATACAAAAAATAACATCTCCTCAAGACTGTTTATGGATCCCCACATGTAGGACCAAAATAGTTTGAAATTGTTTCTTGGATCCAAAATTATAGGATTGAGAAAAATTAAAAATAGAAAAGGTTTAATTACATCAACAACAAAAAATTTAAATTTAAAGGATATATTTCTGCTTAATCAGAACTAACTCAAATTCTTTTTATCTTTCCCATCTAGTTGTCTTATGATCATCAAGTTTTCCAACCTATCAAAGCTTCCCAATAGCCTATGCTAGTATGGTCAAGCTAGCTCGCACTTGAGATCTCTTTCGAAGTTGAACTAACTCCTTGTCCATAGTTGGAAATATGTCCTGCAATTTTTTATTTTCTTCAAGTAACTCTAAATTTTCCTACTAGGCTATTTTCCTTCCTTTTAGAGATTCTTCAGAAACCTTAACCAATTCAGCATAATTACCATTTATGTCCTCGAGGTCCTGCCTAATAATATGGTTTTCATTTACCAATTAATCATTCAAATGGTTAATATGTGAATTCTGAGTTTTGTAATGATGCAAATATTTCCTTAGATTTGAAACCTCTGATTCTTCTTCCCTTTGCATGTTTTCATTTGAATTATCTATTTCTTGGTTTACAGTCTTCTCTACTGCAATTTCAGGAAATGAAACCATATTTTATTCATCTATATCTTTACAATTTAAATTTTGAACATCTTTCAAAATTTCTTCAACGTAAGATTGTTTTATATTTTTTTCTTCACTTAATATTGACATAACCCCTTTTTCTTTATCTATAACCTTTTTAACTAAAATATATGGAATAGACTTGATATTTTCTTCTATGCTTTCTAAGGATTTCGAAATCATACCTTCAGTCTGTTTAGATTGGGTTTCTTCTTCACTATAGGATTCTTCGATTTCGATTAATTTTGTTTTTTAAGACTTGGATTTAGCACCTTCTTCATATTCAGATGCAGCTTGTTAGTGAGTCTGGTTTTAGGCCTCCATCTTGTTGTTTCAAAACCTCTAGCATGAGCATAGGTATTTTTGATGAATGGTGTCTCTGGCTGCTGTAAGCTTGTTATCTCCATACCTTCCTTTACTGATACTTCCTATGCAACACTTGGATAACTAAAAATTACGTCCATTTATTCTACCCCTGAATTTATTTTGGTATGTACATCTGAAAAACCTTCAAACCCTACATCTTTAGACGTTTGGTGTACTTATGTTAGATATTTTCTCTTTCTCCTTAGCTTCACTTATTGCAAATTTCGATTAGTTTTAAAGACATCAAAACAAAAAATTATACCATGTCCATACCTTCTTTCCCATCTCCTTGTCAGTCAACAGCTTGAGCACCCTGTGATGGAACACATTATGGGAAGTAAGATCCGGATGGATTTTAACCCTAGTTGACAATTTAGACACGATTTTCAACAAATAGAAAGGTAAATTGAATTTTGAAACTCCTACAACATGAAGCAAAAACATCATATGTTTGGAAATTGAACCCATGAGGTAGATCAATTACACTCACAAAATTGCTAATCAAACATGCAAAATTCACACAAAAGGAGACTGAAATTGGAGCATAACTTAATCATGTATTGAATAAGTGNAATTACATGAGGGATTCAAAATAACTAGGTTTCTATTCGAATTGGTCAAAAAGTAGGCTTACTAAAACAAGTCAAATCCCCCATAGGTGCAAAAAGGACTTTCCAAATCCATGAATATCCTCACGAACTAGCTGGAGTAAGTGGGAAAGATAATAAGTGGTAGAAATAAAACTCATTCATGATTTTATATGGAGAAAATGAAGGAGGATGATGTGGTCAAAAAACAAGGAAGGTTCCCCTAGATAAGCTTTTCCTTAATGCCTTAAAACCGTTGTAAACCAAGGAAGCTTTCAGAAAACCCAGATATGCACTTTAAGGAACCAGGGATAAATAAGACATGGAAAATATGTTTCTAGGATGTCTCCAAATTGCTCCATGACCCAGTTTAGCAAGTATTGAATTCTAGGAACATGTAGAAGTCAACTAGCACAGAGAAGGAATCTAGGAATCTAGGAATAAGACAAAATGATTTAATTAATGTCAAATATGGGTAACTATGGGTTGATTATTCTAACACACCCCCTTAATCATGATGTTATGATTAAATATCAGAAAATTATAGGGCCTAGCAACAAGGATTAGTCACCCTTTTACATACTGCATGTCCATACAACCAAGGAAAGAGGCAAAAACCTAGTGGAAAAATCCTCCCTTAAACATGGACAGGAAACAAAATTTTGGAAATATTGTTATCAATCATTCTTCACCACATGATCAGAAATCCCCAACAATGATTTGATATTACTAAAGTTCTTCTCACATAGTAATTTGGTGAAGATATCTGCTACTTGTTCTGAAGATGTGCAGTATAGTAGAGCAATGGTACCATCATGCACAAGCTCCCTGATATAGTGCATATAGATATCAATGTACTTGGTTATTTTTCTTTGAAATAGATCAGTGGAGATTAAAATGGTGCTTTGATTGTCCCAATAGATGAC
The DNA here is from genome assembly GCA_001517045.1 of Pseudotsuga menziesii. Lineage (NCBI taxonomy): Eukaryota > Viridiplantae > Streptophyta > Pinopsida > Pinales > Pinaceae > Pseudotsuga > Pseudotsuga menziesii. Next base: position 135,832 of record LPNX010573332.1, read on the forward strand.
CATTGAAAACTCTGATTTGAAACCACATTCTCCAAGTATCCCCTGCAACCATAAACATTGAGTATCTGCATTTATAGCTCCTCTGTAGTCTACCTCTGTAGATGAGAGTGTTATGGCACTCTGCTTATTACTTGAACAACTGATTGGTCCTTTTGCAAGAATGAACACATATCCTGAGGTGGAATTTTTATATGTGTTATCACCTACCCAATCACTGTCAGTAAATCCAACTAGCTCTAAGTCAGATTTTGCTTTATAGAAAATCCCATGAGTCCTTGTTCCATGAACAAACTTTAGGATACTCTTGGTTTCTCTCCAATGGATCTTATTAGGCCGATCCATTTATCTTGAAACCACAGTAACTGCTTCTTCAAGATTAAATACTGAAAGGAATGGAGTATTTCTTGGCTTTCAATCTTTCACGCTGAACTTGGTGAGAAAATATGAAGCATACTTTGACTGATGAACCTTGATTCCATGTTGGGATTGAGCAATTTCGAGACCCAAGAATTGGCTCAACAATCCCAAATTTTTCATTGAAAATGCATGGTTCATTGCATCCTTCAAGGAGGCAATCTCTTTCTTTGAACTTCCTTTTAATCAGAAGGTCATCCACATAGAGAACAATAATCATCAAAAAACCATGAATAAGCTTAAAATAGACATTAGGATCAGAATTGCATCGAACAAAACTCAATGACAGCAGAAATCCATCAATCTTGGCATACCAAGCCTTGGGAGCTTGCTTGAGCCCATACAATGATTTCTTTAACCTTCACACTAAATGTGGATTAGATACAAAACCTTATTGTTGCTATATATAAATATCTTCATTTAGATCTCCATTCAGAAAGGCACACTTTACATCCATGTGATGTACCTCCCATTGCTTCGAAGCTGCAATGGCTAGAGAAAGTCTTATGGAGTCCATCTTTGCCACTGGTGCAAAGGTCTCATTGTAGTCAATACCATGTACTTTAGAGTATCCTTTGGATACCAATATTTCTTTATATTTCAAATTTGAACCATCAGCAGAAAACTTAGTTTTAAAGACCCACTTACACTTCACTAGCTTCCTCCTTGGGGGAAGATCAACAAGTTCCCATGTGTTGTTCTTCTGGAGCGAGCTGAATTCTTCTTTCATGGATGTTTTCCATATTGTATCATGTTCTAAATATTCATATGTCTATGGATCAGAATCTATCATCAAATAAAAATTCTCAGCAAAGAGTGGATCTTTCACACAAAGGGCACTCTCAAATTGAGATCTAGTCCTCCTAATGTCATTAGGATTTCTAGCTAGTTCCTCAGCTGCACGAATGGTCCTTTCTTCCCAATTTGGTCTTGTAGGGATGTTATTATTTGCAATTAATTCATCATTATCAGACATAGTAGAATCATAAAACTCATGAATATTTTCACTTACAATCAATGGTCGTGGTGGTGAAGAGGACTCTCTAACTTGAACTGCTGCTAAAGGCTCTTATTCAAATTGAACACTTCTTTCAATGAACATACAGTCATCTGATACACTGACAAGATATTAGAAGCAAGACCTAGAACATACAACACATTATTGAAATTACCATTGTCAATATCAATCCTACCATTTCCCATACTGTCAGTTAGAGAGTTATCTCCCAAAAATATTGGTGGACCTTTTGACATGTCAAGAGAGGAAACGATCTCCTTTGTCGAAACCATATGTGTGGAAGCTCCAAAATCAATGATGAAGCTAGGTGAGCTTAAGGTGCCAACAACCAAGGCATGTACTCTCTCCTTGTCTTCTGAATTTGATCCTCCTTCCCTCTTCTTTGAGCAATCAGGAAGGGAGATGTTGTTCTTCTCTAGGAGTTGGGTCAACATGTCTATTTTATTTTTCATACAAGAGCTCTCAGGATGATAGCCCTTACTGCAGTATGCATACTTTCTCAATTATTGTTTTCTATTCTTCTTCTGGGGGTTCTTCTTGGATCCTAAGGACTCATCTTGAGACTTTTCCTTGTCTCTCTTTTGCTCAGGTGGATTTTTAGCTTTTTTCTTTCTTTTTGAATCCACTTTCAAATCTCCAGCAACCAAATCTTGGTATTTGGAAGGTTTTATGGTGCCCATCATCACCAATTTATCTTACTCCTGAGTGAGGGATTCCATGAACTCAACAAGCTTAGGAATCTTCCAGGTTTGAGCTATCAATTTAATGGCATAAAAGGGAGAAACAAACACTATTAGAGAATTTTTAAAACTAGCTTCTCCTCATTCTTTTCAATCCCACATTGTTTTAAATGCAAAACAAGGGCATTAAACTTAGTAAAATAGATTTTCAATGATTCGAAGCTACGGGGATTCAAGGAGATCAATTCATTCTCAATTTAATGTCCTCTCATATCATCTTTCTTTCTAAAAATATCTTCAATATTATCCCACACCACATTAGGAGATGTCAATGAATCAAGATGAACCAGGAGGTCTCTTGAAATTCTCAAACACAAAAGACCATAGGCCTCATCCCTCTTGTTGTGCCATTTGATTTTCTCTGTAGCTGAATTGGGATTTGCCTCAGTAGCCATGGTAACCCTATAGATACCTTTTTATATAAACAATATCTCCATATCAGCTTTCCATTCGAAGAAATTGACTGGAGTCAATATAATCCTTTGATATTGGTCCATATCTCAGCTCCTATGCCCTTCAGTCAGCAGAATGTGCTCCCAGACAGTGATGTCGAACCTGCAAAAAAAAATTGGAAGGAGATAAATTGATATACAAAGGCACTGATACCATATGGAAATTGAAGCCAACAGATAGCTCAATTACACTCACAAAATTGCTAATCAAACATGCAAAATTCACACAAAAGGAAACTAAAATTGGAGCATAACGTAATCCTCTATTGAATAAGTGTAAATTAGAAAACCATATGAATTAATAGGATTCTCAAATTTATAATTACATGAGAGATTTGAAAGCACTAGGTTTCTACTCGAATTGGTAAAAAAGCAGGCTTACTAAAACAAGTGAAATCCCCCATAGGTGCAAAAAGGACTTTCCAAATCCACGAATATCCTCACGAATTAGATAAAGAAAGTGGGAAAGATAATAAGTGGTGGAAAGAAATCTCATTCATTCTTTTTTATGGATAAAAATAAGGAGGATGATGTGGTCAAAAAGCAAGGAAAGTTCCCCTATACTAGCTTTTCCTTTATGCCTTAAAACTGTTGTAAAGCAAGGCAGCTTTAAAAAAAAGCAGATATGTGCTTTAAGGAACCAGGAATAAAGTAGACATGCTAAATATGTTTCTAGTATGATTCCAAAGTGCTCCATGACCCATTTTAGCAAGTATTGACTTCTAGGAAGATGCAGAAGTCAACTAGCATAGAGAGGGAATCTAGGAATCTAGGAATAAGACCAAAATGATTTAATTAATGTCAAATATGGGTAACTATGGGTTGATTATTCTAACAATATGATATCTGTAAATGCTTGTGAATCAAACCTATGGATATGATATATAGTTTGTAATATACCTATGGATGATACTCAGAACCTTCCACCACTCTTCTTTTAAAAAATATCTGTGAATGCCTTGATTCTAATCTGAGGTTTCATATCTAGGCAGGAAAGATAACCATTAAATCAACCTGGAAAGGTAACTTCTTGAACCATCTGTCTCCTTCTGTGGATAATCTTGTGGCCTCTGTAATCGATTGTTTTGATACTTTGAAAATGATGCTTCTAAAATCAACTCTCGTTCCCATGAATTTTCTAGCAAAGTTTGTAGAGACGTTAGCATTAAATCCTGTAATATTCCTAAAAACCATGAACCAACATGCATTTCTAAGTAGATGTGCACATTTTGGATGCTCTAGATCCCACTATGTATCAATTGATTCTAACCTATGAGGTATTTCACTTATTTTCTTCATGATTTTAGTGGTAACTAAAATTACAAACACTGAAAACCTTGCTAAAACAAAAAATAGTTGAAAATACAAAATATTGTGATACAATCAATGTAAAACAAATTGGTATAGTTATGAGATATCACCATAATGATATGTATACACCTGTCAATTTCTTTGATGATGAAAAAATGTACCTTGTACAACACATGATCCACGTATTACCACTTTCACTTCACAATATTTAATCATAATTTATAAAAAATTATTAGAAATCCTAAAAAAATTTAGCGGTGTTAATACTTTTAAAGATTTTAATACTACCTTCAAGAACATTTGAACTTTGGAAAAATGAAAATATTCAATTCATCATGTAATAATAATGAAATCTTATAAATATAGATTCAAAATAGAATTATGAGCTAATTTATTAACCTTCAATCTAACAAAATCTAACATATCAATGTATATACAATACGGTTGTCAAGACAAAATTTAACATTTCCTAGGGCTATATAAGAAAACTAAGGTATAGAACTCCAATACCAACAAAATTCAAACTATAAGTCCAACTGCAAGTCCTCACCTTTTCAATATTCTAGTTTTAGAGCCAATGGCATCGAGTGGCATCAAATAATAATATGATCTATTAACCTATGATGCGATGCATACTACAATAGATACAAACAAAATTTTAATTCTTAGAATAAACCCAAACAAACATAATTTTAATTATTAGAAGAAACACAAACAAATAGAATTTTAATTATTAGAAAAGACAAAGTTGAGTTGATGAACCTGAATCTAGCTGCTAGGAAGACAACATTGAATGATGGTCAGAATGGTTACTATATTAATTGTATATGCTCGTTGGAATGAAAAAAACTGAGTTCTTATTCCATTTTCTTCTCTCAAATTCAAAACATCTATATTTTGATGTTTCTTTATAGAACCCACTTCTGTACATATTCCCGTCGATGGTGCTTTCGAGTAGATTTTTCTAGTTTTATATCGTCTTTTTTTTTGTAGGGAAAAAATGCAAATGACCTTGAAGGTTGATTCAAGAATAGGATCTATAGTAGAAATCAATTAAAGGTATGCATAATATTTTCTTAAAGTGTCATATTAAAACATACATATCAAAGGAAACCTGCAATGCTCTGTATAAAATGGCATAGAAACCCAAAGGAATGTCAATGACTATAGAGAACAAATTCATTTATATAAATTAATCATACCCAAAACAAGTTATGGGTAAAGAAGAAAACTCAAAATTTCCAAAACAATAAACTATATACAGTTATCCATTACAATAAATTATAGAGGATCTTTCATGTTATTGAAAAAAACAGAACAATATTACATATTACATATTAATATGAGACACTTGGATTGAGATTCATTCTTCATAAAATCCAAGTGATTAAAAAATGGTTTGATAAAGGTTGAATCCCTAGAAAAGAATACGTATAAACTGACGAAAACCCTTCCTCAGAAGGAGGTAGACAACACATGAAAAAATTATCCCTAGGCCATGGAGAGAGGTAACTCATAAAAGCATAATACCTGTAACACCACCATTTCCAAGGGTCGTCACTAGATCATATATATGAAAGAGGCATGCAAAAATACAATAAGGAGAGCTTAGTGCTTTGCATTCCTTCTAATTTGATAGAGACATAACAAAGTGTAGAGATACGAACATTACAGTGAAACTGAGAAATGATTTTAAGGTTCATACCGATATAACTAGTGATATGATTAGGATGTAATGCTTCTTCAAACAAAAGGTTATTCCCAATGCTCAATGTCCACAAAGCATTCCTCACCTACAATAATAATAAAGCATTCCTCAAGTTAGTATTTATAATCCTCGCTTATCAAGATATATTCTATTAGATCATCATGACTAACTTAGGATTCTTTTATTATGTTTGGTATCATTGGGTCCGCCACTGACATTTGGTTCCACTAGTTTCATTGGGTCAATCAGTGGATTTGGTGTCACCGATACCAACCTCTAGAGTGTGGGGAACACATATAGAGGTTAGTTTCCACTTACTAAATGTTCATCCATCAGTTTATGGGCATTTGAGACCAATCCCTACATTTTAGGAGCCACTATGAGTCCCACCAGCATCCTCCTTTAGTTGGTTGTGGTAGGTAAGTAGTTATATAAAGTTAACCTCTAGTTACATTCAGTTAAATGGATTTCAGTTCAGTTAGTCCCAGTATTGCATGGATGCATGAGGGTAGGAACCGTTTCTCACCTAACTCATGAGTTTAACTGGTTTAACTAATTGATAGACAAAATTAGATATGTGGAGTTAAACTAATGAGCTCCAATAGTGATTTGGACATTTCTTATTAGCTAGTCATTCAGGATTGAGTTGGTAGATTGAAATCTTATCCACATGATTCAAACTCTCCTATATGTAAAAAAATTTTATACTGCTAGAATGAATATAGAGATTATGATTTAATTAATTGATCAATACTTATCAAATTTACTCCAAATGTGTATTTTTCAGTGTTCAGTTTCTTGATAAATCCACTGCAAAATTTTGTCTCATTATTTGCATTCATCTTCCTATAGATTCATGGTTCACTAATTCAAACATGGTATCAGAGCCTTGTTCACGGTAGCAACAAGTATGTACGATCTCCAAAATACACTAGAAGTAGTTGGGTTTCCACATAAATCCTGCAAAGTGTGCATTGCTAACTTTGGATTCATCCAAAGAAGTTCCTGCAGGTGTGACATACACTGAGAAAGTGTACATGTCGAGATGGAAGGCTTGATTCTGACATAATTGCAATTTTATTTTGGTTTTTTTCCATGATACATGTAGGTACCTACGTATATTGTTGAAGAATTAACTATTCAGAAGAAGGTTTGATGGATTCCTCATCTCTTGTACCCCAGATCCTTACACCCTTCAACTATGTTGGTTGGAGGGAATATATGCAGATATCCTCATGCAATCTTAGCGTGTCTAGGATGACAAGGGGCAGAGAGGCAGAACCTGATCACCCTACATAGAAAAATAAGTTCTTGAATCGGTTGGATGAAGCATTTGGATTCCTATGCACTCACATCTCCTGGGATATCCTCTTCCACCTTGATGGATCTAAGACTCCTAAAGAATATTGGGAGAAGCTCGAATAATTGTTTGGAAAACAAGATGATATTCGAGGGCACATATTGGAGAATGAACTAATTGCATTGCAGCCCAATAGTTTCAAAACTATCCAACAATTTTTCAGAAAATTCAAGTCACTAGCACTGCATTGTATTCAGTGTGGAATAGAGAGGAAATATGAGCAACTAGTTCTATCAATACTAATCAAGCTTGGATTAGAGTGCTCTGTCTTCATCTCTATCTTCCAATGTGGAAGAGATTCCATCCCTAATTGGAAGATTCCTTCTCTAGATGGCTTTGTTGAGTCTTTAATACATGAGCATGATAAGTTGGTTCAAAATGGAGTCCTCCAAACTTCCAAGAATAAATATTTTTGTATGTAGGATTCAACCATTGCGCAAGGTAAAGGGAAGAAAAATCAGAAGGATCCCAAATCCTCTTATTTGAATCCAAAAGAGAGTCAGAAGTCTACTGAAGGAGCCTCGGGCTCTAAGAATTTGTTTTTTGAAAGACTAACTGTCCCTACTGTATGAGAGGCTTACATCCTGAAATCCAGTGCATGAAGAAGCGAATCAGCCAAGTTTCAAGCCTCCTTAAATAGAACAATATTTCTCTTCCAAAAAGAGTAAATAAGTCTGATGATGGACAACCCATAGAAGATCATTAGAGGTTCCATGCCTTCAAGGATAGCCTCACTCGGTCAAAGGACCTACCTGATAGATTCTTGAGCATCCAACCACATGGTTTCCTCCAAGGAATCCTTCACCACTCTCAATCTCATAGGAGGGACTACTATTCATATGGGTGATGACTCTCATATCCTAGCAGAACGAAGAGGTTCTATTAAAATCCATCATTAAGAGTTCATAAATGTACTCTATGTTTCCTCCCTTGTAGCAAATGTGCTGTATGTATATCATATGACTCACACTAGCTCACCAAATCAAGTGGTATAGGTTTGTGATTCAGTAGAGATCACATAAATATCAACTGGGAATACTATAGTGAAAGGAATTGGGACTGTAACTTAAAACTCGTAGAATCTACCAGCTAGGAATATTTCCCATTGTATCGTTTTATGCTTTGTCAGAAATTGGTCCCGTAACTCATGAAAAACCTCATTATGGGTTGTCTTTAGGAGCCACTATGAGTCCCACCAGTATCCTCCTTTAGTTGGTTGTGGTAGGTAAGTAGTTATACTAATTTAACCTCTAGTTATATTCAGTTAAATGGATTTCAATTCAGTTAGTCCCAGTCTTGCATGGATGCATGAGGGTAGGAACCTTTTCTCACCTAAATCAAGAGTTTAACTGGTTTAACTAATTGATAGACAAAATTAGATATGTGGAGTTAAACTAGTGAGCTCCAATAGTGATTTAGACATTTCTAATTAGCTAGTCATTCAGGATTGAGTTGGTATATTGAAATCTTATCCACATGGTTCAAATTATCCTATATGTAAAAAATTTGTATACTGCTAGAATGAATATAGAGATTATTATTTAATTAATTGATCAATACCTATCAAATTTAATCCAAATGTGTCTTTTTCAATGTTCAATTTCTTGATAATCCACTGCAAAATTTTGTCTCATTATTTGCATTCATCTTCCTATAGATTCATGGTTCACTAATTCAAACATAGTATCAGAGCCTTGTTCACAGTAGCAACAAGTATGTACGATCTCCATAATACACTAGAAGTAGTTGGGTTTCCACGTAAATCCTGCAAAGTGTGCATTGCTAACTTTGGATTCATCCAAAGAAGTTTCTACAGGTGTGACATACACTGAGAAAGTGTACATGTCGAGATAAAAGGCTTGATTCTGACATAATTGCAATTTTATTTTGTTTTTTTTTTTTCTGTGATACATGTAGGTACCTACGTAGATTGTTAAAGAATTGACTATTCAGAAGAAGGTTTGATGGATTCCTCATCTCTTGTACCCCAGATCCTACACCATTCAACTATGTTGGTTGGAGGGAATATATGCAGACATCCTCATGCAATCTTAGCATGTCTAGTATGACAAAAGGCAGAGAGACAAAGCCTCATCACCCTACTCAGAAAAATAAGTTCTTGAATCGGCTGGTTGAAGCACTTGGATTCCTATGCACTCACATCTCCTGGGATATCCTCTTCCACCTTGAGGCATATAATACTCATAAATAATATAGGGAGAAGCTTGAATAATTGTTTGGAAAATAATATTATATTCGAGGGCACATATTGGACAATGAGCTAATTGCATTGCAGCCCAATAGTTTCAAAACTATCCAACATTTTTTCAGAAAATTCAAGTCACTAGCACTGCAGTGTATTCAGTGTGGAATAGAGAGGAAATATGAGCAACTGGTTCTATCAATACTAATCAAGATTGGATTAGAGTGCTCTGTCTTCATCTCTACCTTCCAATGTGGAAGAGATTCCATCCCCAATTGGAAGATTCCTTCTCTAGATGGCTTTGTTGAGTCTTTAATACACAAGCATAATAAGTTGGTTCAAATTGGAGTCCTCCAAACTTCCAAGAATAAATATTTTTGTATGTAGGATTCAACCATTGGGCAAGGTAAAGGGAAGAAAAATTTGAAGGATCCCAAATCCTCTTATTTGAAGCTAAAAGAGAGTCAGAAGTCTACTAAAGGAGCCTCGGGCTCTAAGAATTTTTTTTTTCAAAGAATAATTGTCCCTACTGTATGAGAGGCTTACATCCTAAAATCCAGTGCATAAAGAAGCGAATCGACCAAGTTTCAAGCCTCCTTAAATAGAACAATATTTCTCTTCCTGAAAGAGTAAAGAAGTTTGATGATGGACAACCCATAGAAGATCATTAGAGGTTCCATGCCTTGAAGGATAGCCTCACTCAGTCAAAGGCCCTACCTGATAGATTCTTGAGAATCCAACCACATGGTTTCCTCCAAGGAATCCTTCACCACTCTCAATCTCATAGGAGGGACTACTATTCATATGGGTGATGACTCTCATATCCTAGCAAAAGGAAGAGGTTCTTTTAAAATCCATCATTAAGAGTTCATAAATGTACTCTATGTTCCCTCCCTTGCAGCAAATGTGTTGTATGTTTATCATATGACTCACACTAGCTCACCAAATCAAGTGTTATAGGTTCGTGATTCAATAGAGATCACATAAATATCAACTAGGAATACTATAGTGAAAGGAATTGGGACTGTAACTTAAACCTCGTAGAATCTACCAGCTAGGAATATTTCCCATTGTATCGTTTTATGCTTTGTCGGAAATTGGGGCCGTAACTCATGAAAAACCTCATTATGTGTTTTCTTTAATATATTTTCCAACCCTTTCATCAAGAAAATATCACTGAGAAATATTGGTTTCATTCATGCTCATAAAAGTGTTTGAATGATCGTCCCATCAGTATAAGTTTAACCTTTCCTGGAATGGTTGGACTACCAACGGTAAAGAAGTCTCTCTTCCCCTAAAGGGTGGGAGAGATTTCCTTTGTATACTTTTATCCTTTTTGGGATTAGGAGACTATTTCTAAAAAAGAGAACCACTAGAGTATTCATCCTGTTTTCAGACTCTCTAAAAATGAAAACACCATCAAGCATTTACCTTATCGAGTTCACTAAAACTCTACTATATTTTATCATATTGAGCTTACTTCTACCCATTCTTTGTGCTCCTCAAGCGATGAAGAAGGCCCAAATGGTGTCTCTAGGTGCCACCACATATGATCTCACATTATGGCAGGTTTCCCCCATTGGGTCACCTTTGTTCAGAGTATTATATGACAAGAGTTCTTTGGATCCCATAGCTATCATTATTCTAGTTACCTCCCTTAATATTTCCCATTGCAGTTACCTCCCTGAGTATTTCCCATTTTAGTTACCTCCCTCAGTATTTCACATTGCATTTACCTTCCTAGTTTCATAGCTATGATCCCTCTCCCATGATTTAGTTTCATTTTCTTCTAGGTCATCCATGTTGTCATACTCCAAACAAAGGAATTTTGAGTTCCCCGTAGTCCCCTGCCTCTATTCCCCATTCAGTGTGTCAGTCCCATGATTGTTCCATATATTAGGTTATCCCCCTCGTGCTTCTAATCAAGGAAACATCATTTCCTTGTTAGTTGCAGGTCTCCCTCTATCGACGTCAACACCTCTATTCCAAAGGATATACCTAGAGGTCATTGTATGATTCTTTCATTCATCTCATTAAATATTTCCTTGGACCACTTGAAAGGAGTCATTAATTCCTTTCAGGTTGGTTATTTCTCACATGCTCGACTTTAGCTACATCATCGCACCATTGAGATTCATACAAGGTATTGGTATTTTCATTATTTGGTCGAATACCCCAATTGTCACCTAACTCTATCACACTGGTGAGTCTACTATGGGACCCAGACAGTTTCATGTCCCTTGTGATTTTCGTACTATGTTGGTGATAGTGTCCGGGAACCCCAATGTTCTGCTTCCGTATATCTCTAGTACTTGATTTTGCATATTGTACCATAGAGATTTTGACTCTCAGCCATTCATTCCATCTAGTTATGTACACCTTCATGTTTAGCAAAGCATCAATTATGATGATATTGGATTCTATGACATTGTCCTTGTTCCTATGTATCAATTATTTATATCATCATTTGTATTGAGATTCGCATTGAGTCCTCCATTATGTATCACCATTTTTATATGTATATATTGGATCCCATATTTTGAGCCTTGACCTGATTATTTATTCTTTGTGACATTGTTACGAGTATGGGTATTCCTCCTCATCCCTATACATGCCAGACACTATATGTATCTCATCCATTTTTGAGAAGTAATACAAACCAAAATCCACCATAGTTAGAATGAGGAAACTGCAATCCTCTGTGTTCCTCTCCAGTCTCTACACTATTGTCTCCATTTTCCCATGATCCTATGATGTCGATCGATGATATGATGAGTTCATTCCCTCACACATCAGGGGGCAATCTAGTAACCCAAAAAAGTGTTCTAAACCATAGCCATACATCATATTCACACCATTATTTCCTTCATTTTGACCTTCACAATTGTATTTACACTAAAAATAGTATAAAACATCATTATTCCTTCCCATAAATGAAGGGATGATGAGCATTTATTGTGATTTATCCTCATTCTCTCCCAAACAGGGTCAAAACCCTAAAAATGAGAATAGGTTAAAAAACCATAGATAAATACCATGGGACATCACCATGTGTCAAGAACCCTAATACCATATTATAAATACATTGTGAAGGACTCCTCCAAAACACATTTTCCATTTTCTCTCAGTCACATCACATACTTTTCCAGCGATATTTTTCCACACCATTTCCCATGGTGTACATTGAGCTCACTATGTACCCATTTGTACCCATTCCCCTCATATGACAACAATTTGTGGAAGACATTAGAGACCCAAACCGTGGCGCTATGGAACCACTTCCATGGATGACTACGGTGGACCATTTTTAGAAAAGGTATTTTTATTTTTGTTATGAATTATTTAGTTTTAAATATGTGAAAACCCTAAAAAATATTTGTTGTTATCATATTGCTTATTTTTTTATTGTTGAAATCTTCCTTATTCTCTCGACGAGCTAAGGTTGGTGATTTTGCACGTAGATTCATGGATTCCACAAACAAGATGATTTCTACCCTCTTCATGCTCCACCAAAGGTGTATATTATTTTTAATCTACTATAGAGTTATTTGGCTCATGGATCCTTTCAATCACTATGGATAGCGTAGGGTGCTCATCCATATCCTCCTCATCTATTTTGGCTATGGGTGGCAACCCTCTAGTTCCCACTTTTTTGCATACTTCATCCACCATATGTGCAATCCTTTCCATGCTTATCCTGCACTATGGATATTTAAACAAATTTTGTATCTCAAGAGAGATTTACTCTCTAAAAGAAAGTTGCCTCAAAATTCCATCACTCAATCCCCAATAATCTACAAGGTAAATAAATGGTTCCTTTGGCCTCCCTCTACAAGAAAACCCATCATGAACAGATCTCAACCTCATGAATTTATCATATGTTGAAACATAGAATTCATCATAATTCTTGTATGTTAAACTAGATGAAGTATTGCATGTTATTTTTTCATCTTTTGAATTCTAATCTTCTTCATGCAATTCATAATCAGCTTCTTCAACTGTGACATGTAGCAATCTCATGGATACAACTTTGAACTTGAAGACATAATTTACATAGGAGTAGAGGAAAGTGATATGATACCACTTTTAATGTACACAAATCATATATAAGGGTATATCATCTCTAACACAAGGAATCAGTGAGAGAGACTCAAAAATAGGTGCTTTGAAGAGACTGGGGTTGACTAGTTTTGCTCCAAATAGTGTTAGGATATTCTTTAGTTCATAAAGGATCAAGGAATATATATAAAATTGGTAATTATAGGTATGAAAGTATATCATAGGTGCATCATAACAGAATATGGATCAACTTGGATATTTGGCACACTAACTCAGACCAACTTAGCACACAATGAACTAGGTGACTCGAACTAGGTTTTTTTATCAGAAATTGAAGTGGATTACTGACAGTGAGAATATGAGAGACATTAAATATCAATCACTTGTATCTTGAGTTTCTCTCTAGAATTTTTGAGAATTTTTTGAGAATAATTCATAGGAAAAATAGTAAGAAAGGTTTCTAGGACGACTCAACTAGTACGACTTCAAGAAGACCCAAATAGTGCCAGGATGGTTCAAATTCTAAAAATCATGGATGGAATGTGTTCATTAAATTTTTAAATATTATAATTGAGTGGTAGAATCCAATTTGGAGTTTTATTGATGTTTTGATGACTTTAACAATGGAACTAGCTGAAATTTCATGGCAATCTAGACTAGGTGCGCACAAGAGGACATAAATCAGAATTCTATTAATTGCGGAAGGAAAATAGAAATCATATGTATGAAATAAAATCAATTTATTACTTCATATGATAAGTTACATCGTAAATATAAGAGAGAGAAGAATAGAATAATCGTCCCGAGAAAGGACTGGGAATCATGGAGAATTGGACTAGAAGGCTTCTTCAATCATTGCAACACGATGGAAATTCACTGAATATGATCATAGGACCTGAAATAAACTCAATGATGAATATTGTATGTCCTCATCCTCAGAGGACAAGCACGAGTTGCATATCCCAGCTTGGACTAGGGGCACCTCTCTCAATTCTAGAGTAGCACAATGCTCTCAAATCAATTCACAAACTAACAAAAGATATGATAGTGATGCATTTTTCTTAATGTATAGACATATTTGTCTTCAAGATATGATTTACTCTTCATCTGGTAAACTTTCCTCAACAAATGTGCCCTCATGAATGGATAGAAACTTTCCTTGCTTTCCAAGCTTTTCTTTTTGCTTTCTGTCTTTACTGCTTTATCCTTCTTTATTGTTTTGTATTAGTTTTCTTTGTTATCCTCCTTTTTCTGCTTTTAGCCCACTTTTCTGCTTTATACTGCTTTCCTGCTTTCCTGCTTTGTGCCAAATTCCCTTGTTTTATTATGTTTCCTTTTTCTTTTCTACTTTCGATGTTTTATTCTTTCTTTCCTTCTATTATGAGATAAGATGCATTCTCCTTTATTTCTTCTTTTGCAAAATAAGATGTTTTCTCCTTTATTTCTTATTTTTCAAATTTCCTTTGTTCAAGCCTTATCTCCTAATGTGCTCCACTTGGCCCATTATCCTTATTATTTTAATTAAGATAAAATTTATTAATGGAAAATAATTTATCTAATAGTGCATCTTAAACTTTAGGATATAATAACTGCTACTATTAATTAGATGTTGTTACGCAAAAAAATTCCTATGGCTTGGGGTGGACCAAAATATACAAGAGGAGACAAAAAAAACCCTTTTCAAAGCATGCTAAATGCATAAATGAAATTAACACTAAGGGATGGAAATCACACCTTACTCAGAATGTTTGAATAAGATCCCCATTGATATTTCAATCAAACTTATACCTACACATTTCCCTCAACAACGA
The DNA here is from genome assembly GCA_001517045.1 of Pseudotsuga menziesii. Taxonomy (NCBI): domain Eukaryota; kingdom Viridiplantae; phylum Streptophyta; class Pinopsida; order Pinales; family Pinaceae; genus Pseudotsuga; species Pseudotsuga menziesii. The sequence goes on from LPNX010573332.1 coordinate 150,908, forward strand.
CAAGATATCAAATATGATATATGTAAAGCATTAGAATCTAATTTAGCATGTTCAATTCCAACATATAAACAAAGTAATTACATCTATGGATACAAATATTCATAATTACACATGCAATGGATGAGAAATTGATATTTCTATTAATATGAATAGAGATACAAACGAAAACCTATGTCAACACCTTGTTGAAATTGAGAAACCAAGTCCCTTCACCTGGGCCTCTACCACTTCAATATTCAATATAAAGGCAAGCTCACAAAGACAAAGGAAAGCTTGCGAAATAGCACTAATGGTTTCTTCAAGGAAAAATGCATGTAGATTCAAGCATATAAGAATGGGGTACAATTCCTCTATAATATCGTTTCCCTCCAAAGTTTTTCTCCTCTAATTCCTCACAATAGCTCAATATATATCCCCTCAATGGGAAGTGAAGGGTCAAATAAGAGAGTTTCCTATCCTAATGAAGGACAAAGATCAAGTCATTCATTACTTGATGGGTAAAACTCCAAATATTTTTATTTTTTCAACATAAAACCTGATGTACATGGGTGACATTGGTGCAAGATGCGTATACATGAGTTCTAGACTTGTGACCCGAGTATAAATTCAAAAATGTATTTTTAAGGGTTCCACTAGAGCATCAGAGTAATGGTGCGCAAATGGAATAAAACAATTATGTGTAGGGACAGGGATAAGCCATCAAAGCATGATGTATCAAGTGTGGAAAATCATGCTATAATGTATTCCCACTAATGTGTGAGGTCAGAGGGGTACACGATGGAAAAAATACATTATAACAATCCCAGGAGTGGAATAATGAAGACCCAAGTGGAAAAATCGACTACTGATTAGTATAATACCATGATATATATCTACAAATAACTGGAGATATGGAGTATACATAGCAGTCCCAGATACATAACAATATGATGGATATGAATATGCATAATAGACATAATATGTCATGATGTTATCAACCCAAATGGCACTTCCCCGTCCGAGTGTCGGCATTTCATATGTCGGTGCACAAAAGGACATTTATGGATTGAAGGTTGCCTAAAAAACTATAGATGGGCATGTTATGAAATACATTCACTATCCATCCAGCTTGCCATTTTTACCTTTTCATATGTCAATTGATGTACGTGACTCTTCCTATAAGCAAATCACGTACATACATGACTTTTCCTACAGCATATCGCGTACTATACGTGAGTATTTTCATTGCAACCCATGTACATATCTGTACGCAGGTTTCCCTTATAGAAACTCACGTGTCATATGCGGGTTGCCAGTATAAATACTTGCGTATGCATCCATTCAACATTAAAAATAATAAACATGATTAATGGAGATTTGTTAAGTCTTAAACATTAACTATCTTAACTGTCTCAACCTCCTCAACCTTCGAAACTGCTCTATTTTCCTAAGTATAAATAGAGGCCTTGGGGAGGGCATTAATCAATCATACCTGGAGAACAAAGTTATGCTAGTGGTATCTATTCAGAAGTCTTTGGATCAGCAGAACTCAGAATCCTTTGGTTAAAGAGGAGTCCTTGTTTCATGTGTTGGGTTGTACACTTATCTCATTCACTATTGTTAATAAAGAGAATCGTTATTCCAAATGTGTGTTGAATATCTTTCATGTGTCATGGTTTGATGAATATTTATGATTAAGCACTCTATATATTGTTTATCTAACTTGTCATATATACATGTATAAGTTTTCACTTGGAGGATTTTCTCTTTGCAGGTGAAGGAGGTGCATCCCTGAAAGCTTTGGAGGAGAAGCAGAGCAGGATAAGACAAAGTTTGGATCAACCGTCGTTAATCGGGTGAGTACATTCTATCTTCCTATTTCCTTTCTGTACTTTAAAGCTGATTGTTTGCAAGTTTTAAGAGTACATTGGTAGCCCCATACCTTCGGTTATAAGGTGTTTATTCCTGAACAACAGAACTAGCGACTCCGTTGGGGATCCCAAACTGCTGTGGGTTATTTCTGTTTACTATTGCCCAGTCTTTGCCTTCATTGTGTGTGTGCTATTTCTGTCTTGGTTCATGCTTAGGGTAGTGTTTGAAGACCTTAAAAAAATTTCTTTTATTAGAAAATGTTATACCTGGATGCGGGTTTCTCTTGCATATAGTCATGTACAGAGGCCTACATACGTGGGTTTCTCTCTAGGACAGTCGCGTATAGTATGCAAGTTGCCCTTGTACACAGTCGCGTACAAGCCTTAGCATAGGAATTTTTGGGTTAGGGTTTGCTTGTCCCTGTCCCTCTATAAGTTATGTTTGCTGGTTGGTATTCCTTATAAACACTGTGCTGTCAGTTTGAAGACCTTGTTGGCCACACTTTGTGCTTTTTGGTAAAGCCCTTGAGTTTCTTTTGTTTGGATTGTCTTCTGTTTGCATTTTGAAGTGGATTTGCCTGTTTGGGTTATAGGTTGAGTTGTTAGTTGTCTAAATCAGTGATCACGGTTCTGGACACTGTTTTTCCAGTCTATCATTGTATAGTGATTGGTTTGTCACTTACCTTTGTGTGTTTTCAGTGATTTCTTGTCATTGTTCCCACCCAAGCTAGGGTTCCAAGTCTTCCCTTGTTGGTTGATTTTTGGTCTTATTAATCCGTTTTACTTCACTTTGCTTGCTCTATACAGTTGATATAATTCAAACATACTCAAGCTTAGTGCATTTAATTGCATAGTAGTCTTTGAGCATTTTAAAAAGTGAAAAGAAAACATTTAGAAACTTTTGCATTTGATTTGCATATAGTAGTTTCGTTTTCAGTTTTTAAAGATAATCTCAAAAATTACAAAAAATATAGTCTTAGTTTTCTTTTCCATTTATAAAAGAAAAAGAAAAACACATGTTTGCTTTATATGTATGTAGATTAGTTTATTAGTCTAGATTGCATAGCATATCATTGTTTTTTTTTTAAAATAAAAAGAATTTGTTCTTTTATGGCTTCTAAGTTTCTACTTGGAAAAGAAAGAGAATAGTTTGCTTTTTGCATTTCATTTATCTTTGCTTAGTCATTTGTTTTCAACTTTGAGTCAAAACACCACATAAGTTTCATGCCATTTACCCTCTAACTAAAAAAAACCCTTAAAATAAACGATATAATTTAAAAATTATTAGTAAGTTTTATTTTATAGGGTCATACACCAACTAGCTCAGGCTAGACTTGTGGGATAGGGAGTTTAAACTCCCCACAAGTGTTAAAATATCAAACGTAGTTGTCCAATCACTAGGTAAACCCTTTTCTATGTGGATTCTATCTGGGAAGCTCTACTCAAACGAGATTTAAGCACGAGGTCCCGTGGAAGCTTGGACTGAGGAGATAACCCTCTGATTCCTTGTCAAAGCGTAGACTAGGGTTTTTGCGCATCTAGGGATTCTGTCTTAGACAGGCTTTCAGGCTTTGCTACCCTGCCCATGCGTACAAGATAGGCTTGCGACTGTCCCCCCAGACTGTCAATATATTCAAGGTAGCCTTTAGTCTCTTTGACATCTAGGGTTCATACACAGGTACATCGGAAGGCTATTTCTGGTTGACCTTGGACGAGCTTAGAAGGTAACCCCGGTAGAAAGTGTGGGAGGGCGGTGGGTGATTCTTCCACTTGTGCCTAAGAACATCTACAAGGACGCCAAGTAACTGTTTAACAACTTTATTCTGGAAAGCATATCTTATACCTGTTTGTCTGTTTGGCTTTAGGAATTTTTAGTGAGTGTTGTGTGGTTTGTCTGTACTTAGTGTGCCTTTAGGTCTGTGCTTTGTCATTTTGGTTTCCTATCAACCTCAGAATTTGTCTCCTAGTTTAAAACTATGGCTAACACTCCTTCGAACACCAACCAAGAGATCCCCATGCTGGGAACTCCTTGTACTATTCCTTTCATGGGGAATGTTGGTGTTCCCTTGATGGCCACCCTGAATCTACCTGGATTCACCCTAGGGCTACCGGTGTGGTTGTTTGCCACTCCAAGTGTCCTGAATGCTCATGATGATTCTCAAGTAATCTCCTTATATCAAGGGCATCAAAACACTACTTCCCCTTCACCTGTAGTTGATTCTCCTCCTCCTTCTACCTCATGCGGTGAAAGTACGGATACTAGTAACCGATAGTCTAAAAGGAGTAAAAGAAGGAGGACTAGGAAGAAGGCACATAAGCAAGGGGGCACCCATTCAACCTCTATAGGTCATGTTGAACCCAGTCTCTCAGCCTCTGCAAGCCATGCTAGGGGCAGTCTCTCAGCCTCTGTACTTCATGCTGGGGGCAGTCTCTCAGCCCCTGTAATTCATGCTGAAGGCAATTCGTCAGCCACTACGATTGATGTTGACATAGTTGAAAAGACTACCCGTTCAAAACACAAGCCCAAGTTTCCTTATAAGATTTGTGAGGGAGACCACCTTACTTATAAATGCCCTTCTCTTGAAGAGGTAAGAAGAGTTTGGTTTCATGGTCATCCCATTAATTGGCAAAGAAATAATGTGGGTCCTTCTTAACAAATCACCACCAATTCATCAAATGGGTAAAGCTTGCTTAACGTGACCGAATAGATAAAACTTTATTTTGAGTAGGATGCCTCAAAATAAGGTCAAATGAATTAAAGTGACATCAATTAAAGATTTGGAGCTATTCCCAAATGAACACCACATGCGTTGTGGCTAAAAGTGAGTCATCAATTGTTTAAAGAGAAGAACGTTACTTTCTTGACCTTTGCATGTTTTTGTTTGAAACTTTGATTACGAAGTCGAACATAGTTATGTAATAGAAATATATGATTGGTAAACCAGATTGTTTAGCTTGGCCTAAAATTTACTGAAGTGTTTTATTTAAAGCTTTGACTGCAAGAATTGATGGTTCTTATGGAATGATTGGAAGAAGAATGTATATATTGGACTTATGCTTGCAACTAAGATATAAAATATAATAATAAAATATTATTAATTCAAAAAATGTATTTAGAGAATTAAAATATTACATATTATTGTTCTATTTTTTTAAAATCTTCATTAAAATCATAAATTCTATTTTAATATTATTTATTCAATTTGAGATATTTATTAAATCTATAAAGATGAGTAACACGTGCTTAGAGATACCAAACTTTAAATTTTTACTTATTTCCTAAATCAAAGTCTTTATAACTCATATATGCTTTATGAATTCTGACATGCAACCAAAAAAAACAAATTGTAAAGGATTTTGTTGTCTTTCCATTTATATTTACAAAAAATAGTAATATTATTGTTTAATATGCAAAAGTTAAAAATCATTTTGTGTGCACTTAAAATAATTTAGTTAACAAAAAATGCATTGGGACACCACACCTTTTTTATTTTATGTTGGAAATATATATGTGTGTGTGTGTGTGTGCGCGCGCGTGTGTGTATTAAGTTTCAAAACTATTTGGAGTGCTCGAGGGATGTAGGGGTTTTGGGGCTAGGGTTTGAAGGAGTTTGAGCTATCGCGCTAGGTTTGTCAGCTTCGCCTGGCCGCAGAGGCCATCTGAGCTCTCTACAAGAAAGGGTGTGCTAGTTCACCAGGTGACTTGGCCCCCCTATACGATTCCATCACAGAGATGGGCCCTTCGGGGCCCGTTGTTGATGGCAGGGCTATTTCAGCTGAGATAGAGAAGCAAGCTAGTTTGTACAACGGCTGGAAGCTAGGGGTGGGTGGCTGTTTTCCGAAATCCCCCACCATTCCAATGATATATATCAGATCAGAGAAGGTAAAGGGCATGATCGAGCTCTAGAAGGAGAAAGCATTGATTGGGAATTTTGTTGGGATTTGTCCCAAGGAAAAGGATATGGTCAAATGGATTAGCAGTGTGTGGAACCCTAAAGGCCACTATGATCTGTAGCTAGGATCCAAAGGTTTTTTCACTATTATTTTCTTTAACCAAGAGGATCGTGATCGCATCTTGGAAGGTGGCCCCTATTTATTTTTCTCAGCAGGCCTTTATCTTTGCCTATGGAAGGAAATATTCAACCCCGAAACAGAAGACATGACTATTGCCCCTATCTAGATTCACCTCTTTTCTCTGCCGGGGAAATACTAGGATATGGAAACCTTGAAGGAAACAGCAAATACTCTAGGGGAATTTATTAAGGTCGTTGAGTAAACTAAATCCTATAGGTACACTTCTTTTGCTAGGATCTGTGTCTACCTCGGTCTCTCCAAGGAGCTACCATAGGCCATAAGCCTTAACTAGGAAGATGAAGAATGGATCCAACCCATAGACTATGAGTAGATACCCTTCCGGTGTAGGAACTGCCATGAGTATGGCCACTTAGGAAGGAACTGCTCCTGTTGATCATCGACCGATGGGAGCTGTGAATAATGATGGTTTCACCCAAGTCAAGAACCACAAAATAAGTAGGGGCAGTGGGGCATCAAAAGACAAAAAAGACACGGAGGTGAAGGATAAAAGATCCAAAATTGCTTTCTATCTTAGGGGACAAAGAAGACGACAACAAGCCTAAGGATAAGGAGGAAGAGGAGCAGCCAACCAAGGACACCAGTGCCCCATAGAGAGAGAGGAAACCCAACAGATGGAAATAGTTGAAGAAGAAGAGGATGAGGAAATGGAACTAGGTGAACTAGATCTAGATGTGATAGAAGCTAAATGTGGAAAGAAGGGTAAAGGATATGTCCCGAGAAGGAAAATTGAGCTCCTCGAGAAACCAATCATTAAGGCTGGGGCTCATCCAAACCTTGGGATAGACCTAGATCCCCAAAAAGGAAACCAGAGGAAGTTTCCAGAGGAGGAGCAACGCAGAGGAAGGAAAACAAACAAGTAGCGCATTGCAGAAGTAGGAGTTAAGCTCATAGAATTAGGCCAATGCCCTACCATCAAGGAGTCCTTCTCTGAATTTTCCAAAGTTTACCAATGAAGCTAATCTCTTGGAATATCAGGGGGTGCAGTAACCCAAGGAAGTGGAGGACTCTCAACAGGAAAATTAAGCAGGAAAATCTAGATATACTCTTTCTTCAGGAAACTAAATGTAGTTATGAAGGAATGGAAAACTTAGAAGTAAAATATGGAAAGGCAGCCATGTCATAGCCCTGGATGCTGCTGGAAAATCGGGTGGCATTGCAATTTTTTGGCGCCCCCAGGTGGTGGATCTCACAAACTGGAGCGCTAACAAGTTTTCCCTCATGGCTGACTTCCAACACCTTGATTCTAGGGTGAAGGGCACTATTGTCAATATTTACAGCCCTAGCAGCTTCCCTGAGAAGTAGGCCTTCATTGATTTCCTTGACTGAACCAAACACCAAGTGGAGGGGGGGCGGTGGGTGATGGGAGGGGATTTTAACCTCATTGCCAACCTTGGTGAAAAGAAGGGAGGTAAGAGAACTATGGACAAGTACCAAGAGGCTTTTGGTGTTTTCCAGACTCAAAGCTCTTTTGTGGATATGGAAACATGAAATGGTTGGTACACTTGGAACAAGAAATGTGGGGGTGATCATTTGGTTGCCTCTCATTTGGACATATTTTTGGTTTCAGAGAATATAGTCCACGGTATGAGTGAAATCATGATTGATGTGCTCCCAGCTGTAGGCTTTGACCACTAGCCTATCAGCCTTAACTGGGATTGGACCTGTTCCACTCCAAGGAAACCATTCAAATTTGAACAGTTCTGGATGGAGCATAAGAACTTCAAAGATATTGTCCATCAGTGGTGGAAGGAGCTGGTCCTCCCCCTCAGGTACTGCCATGTTTTGCTTCCAGCAGAAACTTAAGATGCTCAAGACCAAAATTCATACATGGAACAAAGAAGAGTTTGGTAACATTTTCAAGGACAAGAAAAGACTGATTTCTGAACTTGATCTCCTTAGTCAGAAAGGGATGATGGATGGATGGGACGAGGATATGTAGAAAATAGAGAAAGAGCTATGGGGACAACTTGAGGCAAGAGAAAGACAGGAAGGAATTTATTGGAAACAAAAAGCCAAGGTCAAATGGCTATAGGATGGGGAAAAGAACACCAAGTTCTTTCATAACTCGGTGATCCAGAACAGGAGCAACTCAAGAATCCAAAAACTCAAGAAAATGGATGGTAGCAGGATTGAAACCAGAGGGGAGATTGAAGCGGAGCTCTCCCACTATATTTCGAAGATCCTCAATGAATATGACCATGACAAGGAGAGAGATATAGATAAAATCACACGCTTGATTTCTTCTACTGTCACTAGGGAAAATAATTAGATGCTCATCAAACCGGTCTCTCTACAAGAAGTTGAAGAAACGGTCCATCAAATGGCCTTGGGGAAAGCTCTTGGCCCGGATGGTTTCACTTCCAATTTCTTCCACCACTTCTAGGATATGGTGAAGGGAGAGGTAGTGGAAATAGTTGAAGAATCGAGACTAAAGAAGGGGTTTTTAAATTCTTTCAATGCGTCATTCTTATCCCTCATCCCTAAGGAGACAGGAATCGATATCCTGGACAAGTTCAGGCCTATAGCTCTCTGTAATGTGATATACAAGATTATCTCCAAAGTTATCCCCAATCGACTGAAGTCCCTTCTCCCCTCCTTGATCTATCCAGAACAATCTGGCTTTATGGAAGGGCGTCAGATCCTGGATGGGGTCATCCTCGTGCATAAATTTCTTCATTCCCTACAAATCTCGCGGCATCCAGGTATGTTGATCAAACTTGATATAGAAAATGCCTACGACAAATTAAATTGGCAATTCATTTGCAGAATGTTGGAAGCCTATGGTTTTTGCCAAGACTGGGTTGAATGGGTTATGGGTCTTATATCCACTCCTTTCTTTAGCATCCTTCTGAATGGAGCCTCAAATCGTACCTTCCAACCTTCCAGGGGTATAAGGTAGGGTGACCCTCTCTCTCCATTCATCTTCATTCTGATGGCAGAAGGCTTGAGCCATCTCCTTCAGACCCAGGCGGAGAATGGGGAGCTGAGAGGACTTCGTCTTCAAGATAACATGGACCCTCAGACTCATCAACAATTTGTCGATGACACCATGCTTATGGGGCACCCTTCAATCCAAGAAGCGAGAAGCTTCAAAAAAATTATGTCGCTCTTTGCCAAGGCCTCAGGTCTTGCAGTAAACCTAGCCAAATCCCAAGTCTTCTTCCTTAATATCGCCCTAGCCACCGAAAGGAGCATCCTTCGCATCCTGGGTTTCACGAAGGGTTCCTTTCCTTCAAAATAATTAGGTTCCTTTCCTTCAAAATACTTAGGTGTCCCCCTAGGTCTGTGAAAACTGAAATGAACCTCTTGGCTTGAACTTCATGACAGAATGAAACAGAAACTAGAAAATTGAACCCTAAGACCTCTAAACCTCCCTAGTAGGATTGTCTTGTTAAAATCGGTGTTATAGGTGATTCCCATATACCTGTTCTCAGTCCTCTTTTCCCCTAAGTCCATTCTCCACAAAATCCGAAGCATTCAACATAATTTTCTGTGGGGTGGTCGTGCGGATAAGGCCAAATTTTCCCTGGTTAGCTGGGACAGTATCTGCCATCCCAAGTTGAAGGGGGGGCTTGGTCTAAGAGACCCAAAAATTATGTCTAAAATCCAAGGTGGGAAAGTCTAGTGGAGGTGGGTCACCCACACATCCAAACCATGGGCTAGATTATGGCACATCAAATATGGACGTGACAGACCTTTATCCCAATTAATTCGCTACAATGAAGATCGGTAGGGATCTCCCATATGGATGAAGGCCAAAGGTGGCCGACATCTAGTGCAACAACATAGTTTTTAGGAAATATGGGATGGGAGGAATACCAAGTTCTGGGAGGATTCATGGAATCAACTACCACGGCTCGGTGATAACCCAAGATGGGCTCCTATTTAGGAAATTTCTAGGGCGGCTCACCACTTCTGGCAAGAGACGATCCTTAATGGGAGAAGGTGTTGGAACTTTGTCGACAAACCTGACTAGATAGAGGTGGCAGACTGGGAGGATTTCTAGGAGGAAATGATCAAACGGTGCATTAGGATTACGGAGGGACAAGATGTGCTGAGATGTGGATACACAGACAGAGGGATGTTTAGCATCAAGGAAGCCTAAAACATTCGAATTAGAAATCGAGTTGAGGAAGAGGAAACATAGAAGAAGATATGGACCATGAATTTATGGCCCAAGGTTGGTCTCTTTACTTGGCTTGTGGTCAGAGGTCGTATCCTCACCTATGAGAATCTCCGGAAGCAAGGTGTCCAAGGACATTCCCAATGCTACATGTGCTCCTAGGCGGAAGAAACCACGATCCATCTTCTTAATTGTTTCCCTTTTGCTGCAACTATTTGGGATAAGGGGGTCATTGGATTTCGAGGAAGTGACAGGAAAAGAGCTCAGCCGGATAGAACCCTAATAGACTGGAATCATCAAACTTTCAAAAATAGAATTATTAGGACCATATGGAACTCCTTACTTGGAATGATCATGTGGGGCATTTGGAAGGAAAGGAATGGGAGAATCTTCCGTGATAATCATAATTGCATTGAGAAGGCCTGACAGACGGTGAGGGACAACCTCCTCTCCTCCATTAGAAGTATGCAATGGCACAACAAGGACAAGCTCATTCCTGCAGATGAAGTGCACATTGGGGAATTTTCGGGACTTGAAAAAACTCATATGGATGGCCTTCATAAGCATGTTTGGATCCTTCAAACTTCCAGTCCCAACTTTTGGTTGGCACCACCCCTAGAGGTGTTCAAGCTCAACTTCGACGGGGCCTCCAGGGGAAACCCGGTAGATGCAGGATATGGGGGATTATGCATACACTCACAAGGATGGGTGATTTTTGTATTTTTGGGGGCCATTGGCCGAGATACTAACAATTCCACTGAGCTCAAAGGTATGATTCAAGGATTGGAATTTCTGGTGCGCAGTGACTGCTTCCGTGGTCTAATTGAGGGAAATTCCAACATCATGATCCAGGTGGCGAGGTGGTTAGCGAATGGCCAAGTCAGTGGACAAGTTTCCACTAGCTAGAGGCTATCCAGCCGCCTGGACACTCTCTGTGACATACTTCACACCCATTCTGCCATCTCTTTTAGCCATGTGAGAAGGGACGCCAACAAGGCTGTGGACCTGCTTGCGAATGTGGGGGTGGGGGGTGAGATGGCACACGAATGGGGCCCTCTCAAGAACTTCAAAGCTGATGACTGGGCCAATCATTACCGACATATGGTTATGCATGATCTTGAGTGCAGGACATAGATGGCATGCTTGAATGCTGCGGTAGTTAGAGGTGATAGACGGCGCGAGCACGCCATGATAGGCCCCCATTAATATTCCTAACCGTATGAGTTTTGAAAGTGAGTGGATCCATCAGTGGATGTCCTTGGGAATTATATTTCTCATTGGAGCTACATGCAAAAGGACAAGCGGGGCTGGGAGTGACGGCCGAAATGACGAGACATTCATTTTCAACAATGGATCGACCATGGGAAAGGGTACGAGGGAGATTGTCTGCATCATCACCATGACATTCTCTAGGTACATCCCAGGATGGATAATTATGCTTCCTTTTCCTTTTTATTATGTGCCCCTCTGTTCAACCCACTTTCATTGTTCAATCTTGCTCTATGTTTCTTGGTTTCACTAGTTATCCCCGTGGCCTTCCTCCTTGCCTGTGTGTGGCTCACTGTCTCCTCCTTAACCCTTGTGCTTGCCATGATTCCCCTCCTATGGAAAATGGCCCTGAAAGGTTTGATGGACAAGTGGAAATCCCCTGGTGACAACTCAGCCAAGCAGGGTGCTGCGAAGAACCCTTGCAGGGTTACGCGGGCACAAATCCAAGCCCAAGAAGAGGCCGATTACTTCATATAGCATATTCTTCTAAAAATACGTTGGGAAGTGGAGGGGAAGGTCGAGGATCTCTGACATATTGTAAAAACCATGTCTAAGGAATATCTCCACCAGGAGGTGGCGGACTGGGTTCTGGACCCTGACACCACTACGAGGTGTGCGACTGCTTATGATCACCTCCTGATGCAATATTGGGTCAATATGAAAATGGTTGGCCACTCATACATGGAACGGGAAGCTAAACAAGCAGGGGATGAGGAACCAGTTAAATCCTGGAAGTACCATAATGGTGAATGTCATCTGATCCACCGGAAGGTGGATATCATTGCCTCGAGGGTCGAGGTCACTGTCTACGCTGCTGGAAAAGGTCATGAGGAAGTTTCTCATCTTCAGGATAGTTGTGGAAGGTACGGTAAAAATCACAAGATTTTCTTCTCTCCCTCTCAGCCTGTTGCGGTCCCTCCTTGTGCGGTCTCAGTCCCGCCTCAAGCGATGGTCTCCAGCCTGCCCTCAGCCTTTAAGAAAATGGTTTGACTTCTTGTGTTTGGTTGTTTCTTTGCATCTTTTTATATGACTTTTAAGGCTTAATGTCCATTTCAGTATTGTATCGGCTTGTAATGTTGGCATTCCCCTTGCCTCATTTTTTGAGAAATTCTGGTCCGACTCAGGGGTTAGCCCAATCTCTGGTTTTGAATGTTATGGTCCTCATGCCTGTTGAAAGTTCAAACTTGATATCCCCCCTGGGAACCGGTTTTTTGTTGCCTAGGTCTAACGTTGTGCTGTGTCTCAACACATCAGTTGTTTAATGGACATGCTTTGTATCACTACTATGTAATGGTTCTCTATTGATGTAATATAATTTCTTTATTTACAAAAAAAAAGTTTCGAAACTATTTGTTGAAATTTTTTATCTCATTTTGTACACGTGTCGAGGTAAACATTTTTTTACTGATTACAAAAATCGAAAACAAAAAATTCCACCTAGTGTTTTGGGACATATATGTTTTTTGAAATTTTTTGGTTACATAATATTTTATGTTATTGATTTTTCTTTGTGTTGAATTGAAGTTATAGACATGGTTTTATATGTGTAAGTTTGAAAAAAAAATTCATGTTCTAATACTCTTTGGTCGTGGTTTTGTAATTGTAACTAAGTGTAAAAACATTCCTATGTAAAGGTTTGTGGTGAGTAGTCGAAATTCAAGGTCCCACCATCAAACATTATAACATTGTTAATATTATCATGATATGTTAAGACCATGCATTAATGATTTCATGACGATGTGATTTTCAGATGTAGAAATTATGCAAAAGCATACACTACAAGACACAAACATGCAAAAATGTAGAAATGATGCAAAAGCATACACTACAAGGCACAAATATGCATTGGTAAGACATTAAAAGGACACTATTAGAATGAAAAAGTATGTTAAGTGGGATTCTAAAATACTATAAAAAGATGTTGAGATGACATAAAAAAAGACATGCATACATGACGCCTCTTGCTTCCAAATCCATTCTATAAAATAAGTCTTGACTTACTACTTTAGATAGGACTAAACAAATGCATTATGACCTTATGTAATACATTTTATATCCTATATGTGAAATATATATTAAGATGATTTCAAGGATTAATTAAGTTTACATTTGTTTACATTTACTCCTTTTCCATGAGTATTAGAAGTTAATTACAAAAAGAAAAAAGAAAAAAATCCTTTACGAAAAAGTATTTATGATCTCTTCTTCTAAATTTTACCATAGTAAAACCATCCATTTGGTTGCATGTACTTTCCCTATGTGATCATATTCCTTATCCTTGTCTCTTCCACTCATTGGTATCAAATGTCCAGATCCATAACGCAAAATTCTACCATTCTACATAATTGATTGATCACCAAGCCTAACAAATTTATATGTTCATTCTACAACCTAATCTAATATGCTACAAAATCTAAGCAAGGGCATAAATTCATAAAATGCCCAAATTTGTGATAGTTAATTTTCACATTTGAACAGGATTTGTTGATATTCAACCTCCATTCTCTAGATGCAATTCCTGGATTTAAATAGGATATGGCCTATAAGGTAAACTAGGATTTTTTTCATCCATATTCATACAAACCTTTTCAACTCCTTTAGATTTTCCATTAATAAAATTTAAATCAAGCTTCAACATAGTCCCTAAAATACTACCAATGTTGACTAGCATCTCTTGCTTCCCAAACTAAACAACACATAAGCTGGTTTAACTCACACACGTATGAATAAAGAATCTAGATGAAGAAGGGGTACATGTTTGTAAATTATATATATATATAGTTGATTTTAAAGCCAACTAGAGCCCTCTCTAAATATTTTTATATAATCAAATTTCTCATCCCAAACCCCTCATTCATATAGCTGAATTTTAACTCCACTAAAAATTGTATCCTCCTTAAAACCTGAAGAACTAAAGGCTATTTCTCCAAAACCCATGACCTTGGGGGTTAATACTTTCAAAGTTCTGAATTAAGTTTTTGATTGTAAGTTTACATACCTTAATCAAAATGTAAGTTTACATAAATATTTTGAAATATTGAAATGAATTTTCAGTTAAATAAAATTCAAGGACTAGATAGTTGAAAACACTTACTTAGTAAGTTATTTTAGTATGCAAGTCTCAAGGATTAGTTCAAGGTGTTTACATCAAATATAAAAAAATTAAATCTAGAATATATTCATATTAAACCCATATCTATTAAGATCTAAGAGGGATCCAATTTCTTAAATTTAAGATTAAAAAAATTTACACTTGAAGAAATTGGATGCCTACCGTTCAAGAAGAACCTATGCTTGTCTACTACCTCTTAAAACATGACAATGGGTGTAGAAATTTATCACATTAAATTTTATTAAATTTTAAATATTAATTATATATATATATGATATTTTTTAGATCTTTTAGATGGATGCACTAATTTGTCAAAACTTTGTAAAAAATATTATGAGCTTTACCTTAATACAAATTACATTTACCTTAATAAAAAATGTTTTGCCTGGACATCATCCCTATTGGTACATAGCTAATGATATTAATATTGTTGGCGATTGGAAAGTACTTTGGGAGGAATTTATGAGCAATTTGGAAGGAGCCCGTATCAGACTCAATTCATGCTCAGACCGATTGGTATGGGACTATAACCATGTTGATGGTTCTGTTACTACAAACTTGATCTATGATAGTATTGTATTTGCCTCCTCTCCTCCGATTGGATGTCCCCTACTCGCTCTGGTATGGTATGGTATTATTCCTTTGAAAATAAGCTGTTTCATTTGGCTGATTCTGGAAAATAAGATCCTGACCTGGAATAACTTAAAGAAACGAGGGTGGATCGATCCTGGATGCTGTGCTCTCTGTGGCCTGGGTGAAGATAGTGTGCAACACCTCTTTATCCATTGCTTATTTTGGAAGAAGGTCATTTTTTACTTTAGTGATGTATATCACTTTCTCCCTCCATAGTACTCTGACAACCTCAACTCCTTCTTGAGCTCTTGGACTGCTAATTTCTCCAAGCATTCTATCATCTATTTCCTTCCTTTTTATGCATTCTAGGCTGTCTAGAAAGAGAGGAATCGGGATATATTTGATGGGAAAAAGCCTTCCCTTATGAATATTTTTCAGCATATCATATATCTCTTTCAATTATATAAGCCTGTTGTTTTAAAGGTGAAAAAACCGAGAGCAATTGGTGCTGGACCTGCTCTAATCCTTCCATATGGATTTTTTGATGGTGGTGCTGCTAGTGGTTTTGGTGGTGCTGGTTTCTGTCTTTTCCTGAATGAGTCCCATTCATTGGAGTTTGCTTTAGGGGTTGGGAATTGCACTAACACAAAATCATAATTGATTTCCCTTTGGGAACTTTTGGATGTTACTCAGTCTATGGGCATACCAGAACTAAATATCTTTGGTGACTCTGCAGTCATTATTGGCTAGGTGAAGCGCACATTTTCTTTGAACACTACTACCCCTCAGTCATTAGTGTTTGGATACAAGAAGACTCATTTCTTGATTCCACTACCTCTCCTTTAGCCATATTTTTCGTGAACACAATCATACTGTTGGTTGTCTATCAAAATCTACGTTTCTTTGGCTCCAGGTTGTGGACTTTTCTCAGAATTTATTGATGGCCATTTGGTCTCTCAGGATACATTCCAGCTCTTTTGAGCTTGGTACAAAATCTTTTCTTCATTATTTATGATGCACCTCTGTGATGTTTTGGAGTGGGCACTTCTTGATAGCGACCCTGCAGCTGATGTATTCACAAAATTTTTTGGCCTATTGAGATGGACATCTCTCCATTTGGATTTCGGATATTTACTCCGATTGTGCTCTTGCTTGACCTCCCCCTTGGCCAGCCCTTATGAATTGGGACTCATTCTTGGAATAGACTCACCACGAGCTCTTTGCTGACATTATTTGTATGTATCCCTTCAAGGGAAGGCACATTAGATGCCCTTTGATTCAGATTAATGAATATCAAGGGCAGGCTTTTTTCTTCCTAAAAAAATAATTACATTTGTATTCACATTATTTAATCCATATTTATATAAAAATAGAATTTACATATTTCTACATAAATGCAAATTAAATATTTAAAATTTCAACTAAAAAAAATCAACTTTATTAAATAATTCTAGGTCATTCTAGAATGAGGATGAGTTAAAAAATATGAACCCAATTTAAAATGGATAAAGTACTAAAATTAAAATGGATCCATAAATAAAATGCGGAGATGCTATCACATGTTATGCCAAATGCAAAAGATTTTTTTATCTATTCTATCTAGCATTCAACAATAAGAAATAAATGTGATCTTCTGCTTTACAAATGGTAACAATCTCTAAGTATTTTGCAACGTTAAAAACCACGGCGCATGCACAGAGTTTCATTATCTATGTATCATCTTCACTACTTGTGTTTGAATGATAAGTTGGTGGGATTTACCATAGATAACAAGTTAATTCATCGAGATGCTTGCATCTAAATATTTCTTGTGGAGAGACTGTAAGACATAATAATTAATGGTATTATTGAATATGCAGCCTACATATTTAGCTTCAAGGTTGAGTCACTGTCTATTGATCATCCCTTTGGAAAATAAAGCCATATCCCTTTATGTGGAAAATCTCTCATATACCATCTAATCCCATTGGATGGGGCTGGAATAATCAATATAACCCAATTTTTGTTAAATTTTCGTATGCTTAGCTAAGACATGAGTATTTCATTTCATTTTCATAAAAAAAGAATATAAATATGATCAGTGAAAGATAGACAAGCACAACCATACAAAAGGAACACAAAGATTTATCCCGGGAAAACCCTAAAGGGAAAAACCCAGCAAAAGCTTCCTCAATATAGATGTCCCAAAAAGATAAAAGATAAAACCAGCAAGGAGATCAAAGCCTGATCCTCCTCGTTCTCCAGCTACTTCTCTTCTCCACTAATGCGCTACACAAGTGAGAGTGTGTGCTCAAATGAGGAGAGCTACACCTCTATTTATATTCATCCGTTCACTTCAATTAACTCATCCGACATGTAGGCTCAAGTTAATCATGTAGGCTCGAGTTACACATGTAGGCTCAAGTAACCACATTGGGGTGCTAATGACCCACCTTTACAATTAGAGGGGACTACCTCATGACTCTTATTAGTTATTTCGATTAGAATCATCAGGGTACAAGATAATACAAGTTGTTCTCCTAGTAGGACCATGGGGGACCACAAAAGATACATATAGAATATTCTTCAAAGTTACAATATTTCAACACTCCCCCTTAACAAGAATGGTATTCTATAACAACATCAACAACAACAATAGTAGGAGAGAGATAGAGGACATCATCAACATCATCAAGGTAATACATCTATAAATCATTGGAAGCTTTTCAACATTATGTAGTCTTCATCTTCAATCTTCGGTCTTCATCATCATTAATACTTTGACTACTTTGATCAACAACATCTTCAGTACTTTGACCTTTCGATCAACAACATCATCTTCAATGCTTTGACCTTTAGATCAGCAACATCATCTTCAGCACTTTGACCTTTTGATCAGCAATATCATCTTCAACACTTTGACCTTTCGATCAGCAACATCATCTTCAGCACTTTGACCTTTTGATCAACAACATCATCTTCAGCACTTTGGCCTTTCGATCAGCAACAACATCATCATCATACTCTGATCTTTTGATCAGAAACATCATCATGAAAATATCATCAACACCAAAACATCATTATCATCAAAACATCAACATGATCCTTCCTTTCTGAATTACGGGATCAACATATTTGTGGTACTCAGATGATCATTCCTATCAGAATTACAGGATTTAGGTCTTTACGGAGTTACTAATGATCCTTCCTTTCGGAATTATGAGATCAACACATCTGTGGAGCTCAGATGATCCTTCCTTTCAGAATTACGGGATCAAGTCTTTATAGAGCTACTAATGATCCTTCCTTTCGGGATTACGGGATTTAGGTCTTTACGGAGTTACTAACAATCCTTCCTTTCGGAATTATGGGATCAACACATCTATGGAACTCAGGAAATCCTTCCTATTGGAATTACGGGATCAAGTCAATGATCCTTTCTTTCAGAATTACGGGATTTAGGTATTTATGGAGTTACTAATGATCCTTCCTTTTGGAATTACGAGATCAACACAGTTGTGGAACTCAGACAATCCTTCCTCTAGGAATTACGGGATCAACACACGTTCTCAAGTACCGAAGTCACCGGATCTGTTCTGAACTGAAGTTCAAGGATGATACAATCCTACCACATTCACGGGGATTGAGATCTCCAGATACATTTTGAACCGAGGTTCAGGGATTCTGCAATCCTACCACTTTCACGGGGACCAAGACCTCCGGATACATTTTGAACCGAGGTTCAAGGATGATGCAATCCACCACTTTCACGGGGGCTGAGACCTCCGGATACATTTTGAACTGAGGTTTAGGGATGATGCAATCCACCACTTTCACGAGGGCCGAGACCTCTGGATATATTTTGAACCGAGGTTCAGGGATAATGCAATCCACCACTTTCACGGGGGCTGAGACCTTCGAATACATTTTGAAGTGAAGTTCACGGATGATGCAATCCTACAACATTCATGAGGGCCGAGACCTTCGAATACATTTTCAACCAAAGTTCAAGGATGATGCAATCCCACCACATTCATGGGGGCCGAGACCTCCAGATACGTTTTGAACCGAAGTTCAAGGATGATGCAATCCCACCACATTCACGAAGACCGAAGTCACCTGATCTATTTTGGACATATTTCCCAGGATGATACAATCCCTCTTCATTCTCGAGGACCAAGGTCACCGGATCACTTTTGGACAGATGTCCTGGTATGACACAATCCCTCTTCATTCTTGAGGACTGAGGTCACCAGATCACCTTAGGGAAAATTCCTAGGGATGATACAATCCCACTGCAACATCAATACTCCCCCTTTCGAGGAAGGTTCTTCCGAACCTCACCAATCTTGTCTTGAAAGTGTTTGAACTTTACTTGAGATAGAGGCTTCATTAGCACATCAGCAACCAAACCATCATCATCTACATCTTCAGTATGTGAATACTAAACTATCACAATCTGTATCTCCAGTATGTGAATACTGAAAGCATCATCATCTATATCTTCAGTATAGAAATGCTGAAAGCATCAGCATCTCTATATTCAGTATAGAAATACAGAATCACCATCATCTGCATCTACAGTATGTAAATACTGAAACATCATCTATATCTTCAGTATGGGAATACTGAAACATCATCATCTGTATATTCAGTATAGAAATATGGAATCACCATCATCTGCATCTACAGTATGTAAATACTGAAACATCATCTATATCTTCAGTATGGGAATACTTAAACATCATCATCTGCATCTTATCTCGTATGTAGAAATACCGGATTTCTATGTGTTACGACGAAACACAAGGTTCTCTGTCATCACAACTCTGGTTATCACATAGAATCATTGTAATATCCATCTTCAGTTCAAAGAGACCTGATATCAGCTTCCAAAGCCATATGGATTCACACCTTAGCAGAGCAATCTACTATGTATCTTGCTTCATCCATGCTACAAGAAACATTGGACTGTTTCCTGCTAAACCATGAACTCATAGCAGACCCCAAACAAAAGCATCTACCTAATGTGCTTTTCCTATCTAATATACTTCCAGCCCAATCTGCATCTATGTAGCCATACAATCTAT
This sequence comes from Pseudotsuga menziesii, assembly GCA_001517045.1. Lineage (NCBI taxonomy): Eukaryota > Viridiplantae > Streptophyta > Pinopsida > Pinales > Pinaceae > Pseudotsuga > Pseudotsuga menziesii. Next base: position 170,999 of record LPNX010573332.1, read on the forward strand.
ACTCATGGATACCATCATAATATAAACCAAAGTCTATAGTCCCTTTCAGATATCTCATCACATGTTTTGCAGTTACTAGGTGAACCCGTCTTGGTTGAACAAGATATTGACTTAAGGTGTTCAAAGCAAAACACATGTCTGGTCTGGTATTTGTTAAGTACATCAATGACCCAATTATCTGTCTATAATGAGTCATATCCACTAACTCTGATGAGTCATCAGCTAACAACTTCAGGTTGGAGTCCATGGGTGTGGCCATGAGTTTGCATTCCAACATATTGAATCTCTTCAATATCTCTACCGCATACTTTCCTTGGTTGAGAAATATTTCTTCTGAACTTTGCCATACTTCCAGACTAGGAAATAATGCATTAACCCAAGGTCTTTCATCTCAAATTCTTCTGCTAATTTCTTCTTGCTTTCCATGACCTATTTCTCATTTCCTGTCAAGGATAAGTCATCCACATATAATAACAGGATGACAAGTTCATCTTCTACAACCTTGATATAAAGGTTAGGATCAGCATTACTCTTGGTAAATCCCATGCTTGACAAGAAACTATCTATTCTTCCATACCAAGCTCTGGGAGCTTGCTTCAGGCCATAGAGGGCCTTCTTCAACTTGCATATGTGACTCCATATGGATTCAACTTCAAATCCTCATGACTATTTGATGAAAAAACTCTTTCTCAATCATACCATTAAGGAAGGCTTGTCTTTACTTCACCATGGAAGAAACTACCATGATAGTTCTGAAGGAAGTGTACCTTACTTCCTGGATTAAGTGTCTCTTCAGAATTAATTCCCTCTTTATGAAAGAAACCTCTGGCCACAAATCTTGCTTTATACTTCTCGATACTTCAGTCAGCTACATGCTCTATTTTGTATATCCATTTGGAGGATACAATACTCCTTCCTTCTGGTTTGGGAACTATATCCCATACATCATTCTAGTATTCTTTCGTCATGAGTTCATCTTGTCAGATCATCAACATATCCTAGTCCTCTGCATTCAACTTTGAAGGTTGGAACCCACTTTACTCTTGGTAAAGTCTCGATCCATCAAGAAGCTGTCCATCATGTCGTACCGTGTCGAACTCAGATATCTTCTGTAGTCACTCCCCCTGAAGTGGAGTATTATATTCCTTCTTCATTCTGTACAGGTGGTTCTATGCTTGATATATACTGGTAAATAGAGTATGTCATGTCATGGTCTATTCTTTCTGAGGAAAATCATGAACCTTTCTTTGTACACTTGTTCTTGTAGATCCATATGGACGATACTATGTACTTCCCTTTATGTCTCGAAATCATATTGTATACATCATTCCCCATGATCAACTATTATTCTTTGATCATAGTTTCTTTATACCATTCTTTTCTTCATCTTGAGTTATCTCTCATACCCATGGTGGTCTTCATCCTTTGAGGTGGATCTTCCACTTTCTGAAGCTATTTCTTCCGTCATGGTGTCTCTAACCCTGGGAGCTTTAGATTCATGTTTATTGAATTGTCATCACTTGTTCTTCAGAACAAGTATCGTCCTTCTTTTCTTGTAGGAGGTTGTACATGACCTTTCCTACATTTCAAATGCACCAGTTGCATGGTTAGAACTATTTCATGAAACATATGCATAACGACAAATTCTTATGCATCATGCAACTATTTAGCCAATACAACATTCATCCATATCTCACAAAAACTTTCTAGATGCCTTCCATCTCTCCCATGACATCATTGAGATTGTGCACTAATCCAATATGTATGAAAAGAGGTTTTATAAGTAGCACTGGAGAGTTGTATAGCGCCATGATCTACTTACCCATCACATACATATTAGTAGTATTAATGTAAACAATCTATCATGCATAACACATCAACTGAATATAATCAAATGTATAACAATATCATGAAATGGCAACTGAATACTTATCTTTTATTTGTTTTGTGGGTAGACTCCATATTGATCATTCTGTTTTATCATCTTCTTCATTCATGAAATCATCATTTCTTATCCAAATGATAAGATGAATAAGAGGTTCTTCAAGAATTGAGTTTTTCATATTCCTCATCGCTTGAGGGATCTTCTTTGAATGGTGAGAGCTTGATCTTCAATTGCTCCCATCTTCTTCTTCTCTTATTATTAGTCAAGCTGAAAGTAATCACTTACTTCTGGCATTCATTCTTCACATGAATGAATCCCATGATCCTAGGAGGCCATTCAATGTGGTTATCACCACTTATGCATACTTCTTCTTCTACCGCTTCAAGTTGTTCTGCATTCTGGATCTTCACATTCTTCAACTGTTTTCTCAAAGCCATCTTCTGATTTAAGTTCTTATCTTCAAATATCTTGATCAAGGAATAAAACATCTTTGGTGTCTTTAGGGAAGACACTTGTGGTATAAGTTGATCCATGATTGAATCAACAATGATCTTCCTTCCCTTGATCAAGTTCTTCTTGTCTAAGGCTTTGAGGTTCATCTCCCTCTAGAACTGGAAGCTCTCTACTCATGTAGGTGTCCAATTCATTTTCTTCAGAGAGATAAAATACTTCCATGCTTGGAAGTTTTCAACTTTACCAAGCTTATCATCAAGATGATGTGATAGATCACTTTGAAATTAGAACCTCAAATGCAAATAGCAAAAGATTAGATCTTAATGATTTGAGGTGTCCGTCCCACTTCCGGAGCTGGCTGATCTAGGGTTTGTAAGAGAGACCCTAATTTTCAAAAATTGGAATATTTCAGATCTAATTGGATAGAAATATATATCTCTTCAAGTGGAGCTTTCCAATGTACTCCTTTTCTGAAAACAGTGGAGGGAAGCTCCTGGAACAGGAAGCCCTAGTTTTCCAATTTCTTCTACAAAAATGTCTGTTACTGTTTCTGTGATATCTCCGAAATTACTACTCCTCTATGTCTGAAAGTTCTCACTGAGGTAACCTTGCATGTACTGGATCCAAAACCATAGGTTTCATCAGAATTAATTTCACCAATTGGGATTTATGATCATTTTCCCAAGGTGACCTGATATAGGACTGTTCAGAATAGTGAAGTTGTACGGATTGCCACGTGTCACTGGTTCATCATCAGGTTCTGAAATTGGGATAAAAGAAAGTATAGGAAGTGATATTTCTAGAAAATCTTCAATAATTACATTTGGACCTCTGTAGCCCACATTACTGGAATTCTCCCCATGTGTCCTGTTTAGGGATGAATTCTGGAAGAGGCTAGAACCCTAACTTGGAGGGATCATATCTCCCAGAATATAGCGAATCTGAGGCTGAAGTTTGGACATGGTGTAAATCAGGAGTTTATATTTGGTCTTCGAAATTTTAAACTCCTGATCCTTTTCCAATATTAGGATATAGCGAATGTAACAAAACTTAGCAGTTTTAGTATTTAGGGTTTTTCCAGATCGGGGTCAAACTAGGGTTTGACTTTCCCAGAGTTTCACCCAACCAAATTTCTTGATCCAGGTCTCTAAAATTCGATTTTGATGAGGAGAAAAATCCTATGCTGGGCTCACTCAAAAATTCTTCTTCTGTAGAAAGCCTAATTTTCCGCACCAAAACTGAAAATGCTCGGAACCGAATTTCGCTTCAACAGAAAGATGCGCCCTTCAATGGAGAGTCGGCATAGCCTTCTTTTGCTGATCAATCATGGATAGAGAACCCCCCCAAAAAAATAAGAATTCATAGATTCTTTATCTGCACAATGTATTCTTTCGGGGTGGCTCTAATACCATGTTAAATTTTCATATGCTTAACTAAGACATCAGTATTTCATTTCATTTTCATAACAAAAGAATATAAACAGGATCACTGAAAGATAGACAAGGACAACCATACAAAAGGAACACAAATATTTATCCTGGGAAAAACCCAGCAAAAGCTTCCTCAATATAGATGTCCCAAAAAGATAAAAGATAAAACCAGCAAGGAGATCAAAGCCTGATCCTCCTCCTTCTCTAGCTACTTCTCTTCTCCACTAATGCGCTACACAAGTGAGAGTGTGTGCTCAAATGAGGAGAGCTACACCTCTATTTATATTCATCTGGTTAATTCAATTAACTCATCCAACATGTAGGCTTGAGTTAATCATGTAGGCTCGAGTTACACATGTAGGCTCAAGTAAGCACATTCGGGTGGTAATGACCCACCTTTACAATTAGAGGGAAAAACCTCATGAATCTTATTATTTCTTCTGATTAGAAGCATCGGGGTACAAGGTAATACAAGTGGTTCTCCCGGTAGGACCATCGGGGACCACAAAAGATACATATAGAATATTCTTCAAGTTACAATATTTCAACAATTTTGCTCTGATGATCTCTAGTAAATCTGAGCTATCATTACTAGAGGTGCCTACCAGGAAAACCGATGTTTCAAACCAGTGGGTTTCTAGTGATTGGGTGGTGTATCCAAATTCTAACTACTGGATTCCTGCATTGACTGGTGTATTAATTTCTTCCGAGAACAAAGAACTGAGCGATGACTATGGAAGTCTAGTTTGGGATTTGGAGAAGGTTGACTGAGCGATGATTAAAGACACTGCCCTACCTCTATACATTTGTCATCTACACAAACTCTCTGCCTAAACTACTCTAATCTACCTCCAACTATGTTTTCACACTGCAAAAGGTTTATTTATACAATAAAGTGAGGAAATGACACGAATCACAAATAATGGATTCATATCTTCCCAATGTAGGGAAAATCCAAATTTTAGTCTGTCCCTATAATTTTTCAACTCCTTTATCTATATGTTATAATAATCTAATCAATTGCATTACATGGAAATTGAGGAAAACGGATTCCTCCTTAAGTAGATCACCTGAGAAACCTTTTATTTATACAATAAAGTGAGCAATATACACATATCACAAATGATTGATACATGCTCCTCCCAATGTAGGGAAAATCCAAAAACCTTAATCTATCCTTGTAATTGTTCAACTCCTTATCTATATTCTATAATAAGAAAATCAATTACATTACATGACAATGGAGGAAAACAGATTCTTCCTTGTGTAGATCACACTAGAAACCTCTAGAAATTATTACAAATTTTAGAAACAAAAATTCAAATTTAAATTTAAAATAGCATAGATATGATGCAGAAAAGAGTGAAAGAGACAATTGCTATATGGATTGGGTCCAAATTCAAAAAATATCCACAATATTTCATTATGAGAAAAGTTCAAGAATACTCAGGGCGTTGAGGAATGCTGAAAACATTAAGAAAAGACAAACTTGTCTAACCTCAAGATTTAGGTGGTTTTGAAGAAGGTCTGCAGTACTCTGTAAGATCTCCCATCCATGCGAAGACAATTTTAGACTTGATTCATATATTGTGTTGCAAGGAAGTGCTTTCACTTACCTATGAGGTGATAAGCTTTGCAAGAGGATTTGCATAAAATATCGAGTTTGTGAGTCCTAAAAATCCATACATACTGAAATATACAACATGTGAAAACATTTAAATTGCCAAATTCAAGTGACCTCACCAATAAATATTTGAAAGAACATCAATGCAAAGGTGGTATGACTTGAAAATCAGAAGAGAGCATAAACCTATTAGCAGTGAGTTTCAATGCTTGCTGTTGAATATCTAGTTGTTGGTATTTTAGAGGATCTGAAGTGTTTTTTAGCCTTAACTTCACTTGTCTCCTCCTTCCAACTAAATGTTTCAACAATTGGACATTAAAAACAATAAACACAGACAAAAAATAGGATTAACAAATCAAAGTGTATGAGAAAGACATTTCCCCACTGTCAGTAAATGAAAAAAATCATACATCATGATCACCCATTCAATAAATTGACATTCACATGCACATAACACCTATGCTATTAAAATTTGTGTTATAGAAGGAAATTACTGTATTTCATATCTCAAACTTATTGCATTATATTTTCCAAACAATACATCCATAATAAACATGCCACAATTCAGCATATAAAAGTGGAATTGGTGAAAATTAATATTAAACCCAGCAGAGAGTCATCTAATTTACTAAAACAATTCAGTACAAAACATTAATTAGCTTTAGAAAATATAAGTACATAAAGAAAATTAGGACAAATTAAAATCATATAGGACAAATTAAGCTAATATATATATATGAGGCTTTGAAAAAATAGCCTAAAAAAATAGATTAGTTTTACTAACATAATTTACTATTCCTTCAAAGCTAATATAGGTAAAACTCGACAAGGTGTAATAAAAGCTAGAAAAGCATTGTAATAAAATCCTGACTGTAATTTATGAAGGGAAAATAAGATCAATGCTCATACACGCAAAGCATTATATAGTATGCATGGATTAACTAAAATCAGTTCCAAGTTTATTGGGCAATGATAATAGACCCTAGGTAGCCCACGCCAAGAAGAAATAAGCATTTAAGGCCATCTTAAATGCTGTATAGATAAAATTGGAAAGTTTTGAAGGTGGGTGTTGATTGAAATTTAATATTTAATATTTATGAAATAAAACATAACAAACGTCTAATGAAAGACAAGCAAATTATAGGAAAATAAAGAAAGACATATTAACTATAAAATATAAATAGAATTACAGTCAGGTTTATAGAAAGGGCTCAAAAGGGAGGGATAATTATAGGATAAGGAAAACCTTAGACAAATGGGTTCGATAATAAAAATAAACAAAAGGAAGAGGAAGGATTAGCATCCTACAACAATGTTTACTGCACAATATTTCTAGTGCCAACCAAGTCGTTCAACACAGATCAACTCTCTGTATTATGAGGAGAGATAACTATTGGTAATTAGAAGGACAAATGCAAGCCTATTTTTCCCTTTTAATATTGAAACTTAGGTCTATATTATTCCTTAGGATTCTCTCCAAGGCAACTATTTATACACTCCATGCTTTCCCTACATTCTCCTTTTTCACCTGTCACAATACCTGAATGTTAAATAAGAATCTTTATATATCCATAACCATATTGTTTAGATTTCAAAAAATTGCCCTGAATTGGTTACTCGCCCTTTGTCCCTACTATCTTTCTCTTCCCCTTCTATGCTTAGTTTATGAACTCCACCCAAAAGAATTTTCTATTGATCACTTCCTATACTACATAAGATCCTGAAGATATTCAATTACAGAAAGCTCAAAGTTATGAATAAGAAAATAGCAGAATAGGCAGAAAATTTCTTGGAATTTTTATAATTCTGTGAATCTAGACCTAGCACTTCCGTAACATGCAATGTTGCCTTGGTTTGACATGGTTGTTATTTCTTATTTGTAGTTTAGAATAATATGTCAAATATAAGTGTCAAGACATTGTCTCTTAAAGGCTGCCACAAATTTGTATGAATCATGAGTTTGGTAGTCAATTTTACCATTTTCGAATGATTAGTTAAAATTGAGATCTATATTGGCTCTACCCGTGCTTTTAATTTACCCATGCCATGAGATGGCCTCTGCTTTAGAGAATTTATGATATCAGATGGCTGTGTACTTTTAAATCCATGAGTTTACATTTCCATATCATATAAATTACTCCTCAGTTATAGTTGTTCCCAGGAAGCAGAACCAAATTAAGAATATAACAGCCTGAGGATGATATCCCTAAAATCCTGGTAAGGCCTTCTATGATAGGTAAATTGTTTCCGGCATACATGAGACATGTGCATAGCAAAAACCTAGGTTCTTCTTTAAAATCACATTTCTTGCAAATTAACCAACACATGGCCTAACAACTAAACATATTTGGCCAAAAATAAAGATTACAAGAAGCAATAACCATATTCAGTTGATAGCAATTGAATCAATGCCATAAAATAGCAATGGGAATCAAATCCTCGACCTGCTACTAGTGAAACATAATTTAGATAAGAAGAACTACGACCACAAATAAGCTGAAACAATCTAAAATACCCTTGTCTACCACAATCACTAAGGAATGTCTCCTCTTCAATTAAATAAAGGTAGCTAACCCTGTCGCTTTTAATCTAGAATATCAAAACATATGCAAACGAATCCTCTGTTTTCTGCTAAATCTTGACAATTTAGATAATTATTTCAAAGGGAACTGGGAATTTGTTGTTCTGATTCTGAGAAAAAAATACCAAACTCGTGAAAATTTGATGCTGAATATTTCCTGGTTTGCCAACAAAACGTTCCTAGATTCAATGAGGAGTACATAGAATTAACTGACACATTTAGCTAATGAAGTGCAACTTTCATTGCAATAGTGGCCCAAAACAGTCGGGCCATACTTTTGGCAAATTCTACAAATTATTATTTAAACCCTAGACCCTGAAACAAACCCCCAATTTCACTTCTAAAACCTGTCTCCTAAATTGCTAATGATCACTCTTCACAACCAATTATTCCACTTGGGATTTTAGTCATTTAATTCCATAGAACTGCTGTTTAAATTCATTGAGGGGTTTTACAGAGACTCCATGTCAGTAGTTTAGTTTCATATTGTCGAATATAGAAATATTCCATAAAAATAAAAGTGATTTAAATAAAAGTGAAAAGACAGGAGAATAAAACTAACTTAAGCAATTCGAACACCTGATCTCTGGCCTTGCAATAATAGTCCTCGAGTGATTTCTGATAATGAATATTCCAACATAAATATTTCAAGGTCCGAATAGATCAGCATCTCCAGATCCAATTTTTCCCAAATATGCATCTACCTCGGCAGGTTTCGAGCTGCGGAGCTGCAATCAGGGTGAAGATGAAGATCAATTGGATCAAGGGTTTAGGATTTTGACTAACCCATCGACACTGCTTATTCTTCTCTTCAAACACCTGATATCTAGCCCCGTAATAGCAGTCCATGAGTGATTTTAAATAATGAAGATTCTCACAAAAGTCTTTCAAGGTCCGAGCAGATCAGCATCTCCAGAGCCAATTTTTCCCAACTATGCACCTGTCTTTGTGATTTGCAAGATGCATAGGTGCAATTAGGGTGGAGATGAATATGTAATGGATCAAGGTTTTGGGATTTTTAATAAACCCTTGACATCACTTCTTCTTCTCCTTTCATTTCACAAACTTCCAAAGTACTTCCAAACTTGTCCACTAGACCTTTGTGTGTTCCTTACGGAGTTATTTCCTTTTTCATTTGCTATGTAGGTGCATTTTGTAATTCCTCTTCTGCTGATATATATCCATCATAAATTTAAAACAAAATTATTTGAAAGCAAGTAAAACATTATACATTTTTACACATTATCTTCCACAAAGAACCAACATTATCATGACAAACTCATGGATATATATAATTGTTAGTTTTTCAACATTAATCTAGCATTATTAGGATCTTTAACTGAGAGAATAACAAGTATAGCAACCAAACACAAGAGGCAATGAACACAATGTTTTTCCTCAGGAAAACCATAAATGGAGAAAACCCCGCAGCTTCCTCAAAGATAGAATCAACACCAAAATAGTAAAAGCCCAAAATAGTAAGTGATCTCCCAATAGCTATAACCTTCTTCTTATCTATCCCCATTGTCTTCTCCTTCCTCAACTATGTGCTACACTTTAGTGTGTTTGTGATGTGTGCTAAATAGAGAGTCCAACTCTCTATTTATACTAATCTCGGCATGACTAAAACCCTACTAGGGCCGACCTCTACTAGGAGAGTCTAATAACCCTAGTGCCTCGAAACTATGGGGACTTTAACCCTTAGACAATCGGAGGGTTACCCAAAATGACTTGACATGACTTGTTTACATTATTGATCCTCCCGATCAGAACATTGGGGCATGACAACATGACTCAATTACATTATAGATACATCCCAGAATAAACATCAAGTTACAATACATAAGATACATAGATGAATACATTCCAAAGATACAAATACATCAACACTCCCTCTTAACTAGGAAGGTATTCTTTCAACACAATTTGCAGCACTGGTCTTCTTCTCTGGATCATCTCGTCTTCTGCATCTTCAAGTGTTCTTAGTCTTCAAGTCATCTTTGTCTTCAAGTCATATTCATATTCAAGTCATCTTCATCTTTGGATCTGGATCATCACTAGACATCATCACTATATCTGGATCATCACTCGATCTGGATCATCACTGGACATCATCACTAGATGTGGATCATCACTCAATCTGGATCATCACTGGATCTGGATCATCACTGGATCTGGATCATCACTGGATCTAGATCATCACTGCTGGATCATCATCACTAGATCGTCAAGGGTGCTATCTCATGATTCTTCTTGTCACATGAATTTCTACAGAGACAGCCCTTTTTCATGCTCGTTGTAGGCCTATCCTCCATGTAGGTCTTCTTCATCACTTATATCTGACCTGCTTGTTAGAATGGTCCGCCCAACACTTACATGTGACCTACTCATCAGAAAGGCACGCCCAGCACTCACATCTGATCATGTATAAACCAATCCTATAATCATATCAAAAAGGTCCAGCACTCACATTTGATCATGAGGGAACACATCCCACAACCCTATCGGAAAGGATCAGCACTTATATTTAGCCATGCGGGAACACATCCTACAACAATACTAAAAAGGCTCTTCTCTTTCACCCATGCAAGAACACATCCTACAACCATGATGAAAGAGATTTGTACTTACATTCACCCATGCAGGAACACATCCTACAACCATGGTGAAAAGGCTATGCACTTACATCCACCCATGCGGGAACACATCCTACAACAATGATGGAAGGTATCTACACTTACATCCACCCATGCGGTAACACATCCTACAACCATGATGGAAGGGCTCTACACTTACATCCACCCATGCAGGAACACATCCTACAACAATGATGGAAGGGCTCTGCACTTACATCCACCCATGCGGGAACACATCCTACAACAATGATGGAAGGGCTTGCACTCATATATGATATTGTAGGAACCAATCCTACAATCATATCAGAATGGCCCCCAGTCCTAGAATGAGCTACCTAGTAACTGAACAGGTGCCTCCATTCTCCTAGAGAATTAAATTTGCCCTTACATATGACCTGCTCTTTGGAATGGCCAACACCCACATCTGACATGGAAGGAACTTAATCCTTTAGCCATGACAGAATGGCTCAGCCATTACATTTGATCAAGTGGGAACACATCCCTCTATCACATCAGAATGGCTTCTCAGTCTTGGACCGAGTTTTCCTGGTAACTGACCAGGCACCTCTATTCCCAGAATGGAAATTTCCCTTACATCTATCCTACTCGATAGAATGGCCAACACTCATATCTAACATGGAAGGAACCAATCCTCTCACCATGATAGAATGGCTCAGCCCTTACATCTGACCATGGAAGGAACCAATCCTCTTACGATGTAAGAATGGATATGGGTCTCATCACATTCCCTTAGAGGAAACCTCGATCTGGAGAACACCAAGCTTCTCCCTGAAGTACTCAAACTTTAGCCTAGCCAATCGCTTCATCAATACATCAACTATCTGTTCCTCTGTCGCAACATACTGGAGCTTCACTGTTCTCCTCTGTACCATATCCCTGATATATTGATACTTGATCTTGATATGCTTCAACTTGTCATGGAACACTGGATTCTCTGACAACTTCACACAACTCTGGTTGTCACAATGTACACAAGTAGCATCCAACTAGAGATCAAATAAATCAAACAGTAGCTTCCTCAGCCATACTTCCTCACAACTAGCTAAACAAGCTGCGACATACTCTACTTCAGCTCTATTTAGTGCCACATAGGATTGCTTTCGGCTAAACCAAGAGATCACACCTGATCCCATACTGAAGCAACACCCTGAAGTGTTCTTCCTATCGATGGCACTACCTGCCCAATTTGAATCAACATAACCCTCCAGGTTAATCTTCTGATTCGCATCGTACTTGAGCCCATAATCAACTATACCCTTCAGGTACATCAGAATATGCTTTGCAACAATCAAGTGAACATGTCTCGGATCTATCAAGAACTGGCTCAAGGTGTTCACAGCAAAGCAGATATTTGATCTCGTGTCCGTGAGGTACATCAAGGACCTAATCATCTGACGATACATCGTAGCATCAACCGACTCTGATGAAGCATCATTCAATAGCTTTAGGTTCGATTCCATAGGTGTGGCCATAGCCTTGCAGTCCATCATCCCAAACCTATTTAGGATCTCAACTGCATATTTCCCTTATCCAAGGAAGATTCCATCCATGCTCTGCCACACCTCCATACCTAGAAAATAATGCATCATCCCAAAGTCCTTCATTTCGAACTCGGTAGCAAGCTTCTCTTCGTATCAGCAATCAACATATCCATTCCTGTCACAAATAGATCATCTACATATAGTAGAAGCATCACTGGATTGCCATCTTCAACCTTATAGTAAAGGTTGGAATCTGCTTTACTATTAGTAAATCCCAAAGTGGATAGAAAGCTGTCAATTCTGCCATACCAGGTCATGGGTGCCTGTTTCAAAATGTACAGGGATTTCTTCAATATGCACACATGAGACTCCCTATCATGAGTCTCAAAGCCAAGTGGCTTCTCTACATACACTTCCTCTTCCACTACACCATTCAAGAAAGTAGTCTTGACATCCATCTGGTGTATCTTCCATTTCATCACTGCAGCCAGAGCAAGTACTGATTTGATGGAAGTGTATCTGGCTACAGGAGCAAAGGTTTCTTCATAATCTATTCCTTCTTTCTGAGAGAAACCATGAGCCACAAATCTTTCTTTAAATTTTTCAATGCTACCATCTGCAGCATGTTTGATCTTGTAGATCCATTTGGAAGTTACAACTGACTTCCCTTTTGGTCTTGGAACAATATCCCAAACATCATTCTTCATGGTCGATTGATACTCTTTGATCATAGCATCCTTCCATTCTTTCCGTTATGCCGCTTCTTCATGACTGGAAGGTTCTTTATCAATGAAATCACATAGTAAATCTACATACCCGGAGCAGGATCTGGTACTCTTTCTTTCTCTATGATTCTCTTCTGGAGCCCCATATCTTTCCGCACCTTGGATAATTTCATGTACCCAAGCAGGTTTCCTCTTATGAGGATTCTTCTCCAAAGGTGGATCTACAGGTCTTTGTGGTTCTTCAAAATATCTATCTTCTTCTTGAGTTTCTTCATTCATGGTTGTATCATGAATTCTGGGTGCTTCTGCTTCTTCAGGTTCTTCAGCGGATCTTGTTCTTGATTTGTTGTAAGCTGTGTCTTCATCAAATGTCACATCCCTACTGATGTCAATATTCTTGTATCCTGGGAAATATATTCTGTAAGCCTTAGAGATTTCAGAGTATCCCACAAATATACCCTTCTTCCCTGAAGGATCTAATTTTGTTCTCTTCTCTTTTGAAATGTGTATGTATACAGGACAGCCGAATATTCTAAGATGGCTGACTTCTGGTTTCTTACCGGAGAGGACTTCTTCAAGAGTCTTGTTCTCGAGTACTCTATGTGGAGTGCGGTTCTGTACATACACCATTGTTCTAGCAGCTTCAGCCCAAAGATGCATAAGAAGATCTTGATCATGAAGCATAGCTCTTGCAGCTTCCATGATAGTTCTATTCTTCCGTTCCATAATCCCATTCTGTTGTGGATTATAAGGAGTGGACAACTCCCTCTTAATCCCTGATTCTTTGCATAGCTCTTTGAATTCATTCGAAATGAATTCTACGCCATTGTCTGATAAAAAAATATCAATCTTGTTTTCACTGTGGTTCTTGATCAAGGCTTTGAATTCCTTGAATTTGCTGAATACATCATCTTTGTTCTTCATGAAGTAAACCCATGTCTTCCTAGAAAAATCATCAATAAAAGAAACATAATATGCATACCCTCTTAGTGAGCTTGATGACATAGGACCGCATACATCGGAGTGGATGATTTCTAAGATTCTTTTGTCTTTGCTTTCACTGCTAGGAAATGTCTTCTTTGTATTCTTTCCTTTTGCACATCCTTTGCAGACCCCATCACGTTTTGCTTGGAATTCTGTAATACCTTCAACAACTTTGCTTGCAATTGGCAGTGCTCTGTAATGCACATGTGCAAGACTTCTATGCCAAATTTCACTTGGCTCTACTATGTCATGGACCAATGCTTGTTCTGGATGGCCCTTTAATTTGTACAATCCTCCTTCTTGTTCTCCCATCACCACCGCATCATCGATAGTCTTTCCTTTTGGCCACATGATGACTTGACCTTCTATGAATGCAACCCTCATTCCTTTTACATCTAGTGCAGATATGGAGAGGAGGTTCTTCTTGAGTTTTGGCATAAACAAAACTTCCTTCATTGTTATAGAATTTCCAGAGTCTATCTTATAGGAGGATTCCCCACTACCTTTTTTTGGATACTGGTAGTCATCAACTAGCTTCACCTTGTGAGGTGATTCATGTTCTGAAAGTTTCACAAAGGATTCATTAAATCCTGTCATATGTATGGAACAAGCACATCAATCAAACACAAGAGACAATGAACACAATGTTTTTCCTTGTGGAAACCATAAATGGAGAAAACCCCGCAACTTTCTTAGAGATAGAATCAGCACCAAAAGTAAAACCCAAAAACAGTAAGATGATCTCCAGACAGTAGTAGCCTCTTTATTTCTAGCCCCAACAACTTCTTCTTCCTCAACTATGTGCTACAACTGAGTGTGAGTGAGTTTGTGATAAATAGAGAGGCTCACTCTCTATTTATACTAATTCCCAACTTGACAATAACTCACTGTGGAAATTGAACCAAGTGATAGATTAATTTTACTCACAACAATTAACAATTGATCATGCAAAATCACTCACAAAGAGACTGAAAATTGGAGCTGAACACTAAACTGTATTAAATCAGTGTACAATAGCCAACCCTGTAATAACATAGGTTGCTGAATAAATAACATACATCAGGGATTCGAATGCATGAGGAGCAATTCGAATCTAGCATAAAGCAGGCTTACTAAAAATAAGCAAATCCCCCATAGGTGTAAAAAATTGATCCCAAATCTGTCATGGAGCTCACGAATTGGAAAAAAGGCTTAGGCAAGCTAAAGAGTGGCGGAATGGAAGCTCATACATGCTTTTTCATGGAGAAAAGAGAGGAGGATGTGTAGGACAAAAAACTAGTCAACCTCACCTAATCTAGCTTTTCCTTTTGCCTTAAAACACTGAAAAAGCAGGCAATAAAGCAGAAAAAGTAGAAGGGCGCCTAGGAGGCCAGGAATAAAGCAGATTTGATTCCTTGGGCTTTCCCATGTGCTACATGAGTCAAATGAGGAAAGTTTGACCACTATGGATAGGTAAAAGACAACTTGCACAAGGTGGGACACATGAACTAGGCTAATAAGACAGAAATAATTAAATTAATGTCTAAATGGGTAAACTATGGGTTGATTATTCTAACACCCCCCCTTAAGCCTGATTTATGATTAATATACCAGAAAATTAGCCTAGCAACAAGGCTTAGTCACCCTTTACATACTGCATGCCCATTTAAACAAGGAAAGAGGCAAAACCAACTTGGGAAAATCCTCCCTTAAACATGGACTGTAAAACAAAATTGTAGAATCTTGTCTTCACTCATGCTTCCACAGCATGATCAGAAATCCCCGGCAGTGATTTGAGATTGCTAAAGGTCTTCTCACAAAATTATTTGGTGAAGATATCAGCTACCTTTTCTGAAGATGAACAGAAGAGTAGGTGAATGGTGCCATCATGTACAAGTTCTCTGATGTAGTGCATATGGATCTCAATGTGTCTGGTTCTCTGCTTCTGAACTGAATCCTTGTAGATTCAAATGGTACTCTGGTTATCATAGTATATGGTAGTTGAGTACTCTAGTTCGAAGCCACACTCTCCAAGTAAACCCTGCAACCATAAACATTGAGTTGCTTCATTAACAACTCCTCTGTACTCTACTTCTATAGATGAGAGTGCAATGGCACTCTGTTTCTTGCTTGACCAGTTGATTGGCCCTTCTGCAAGCATGAACACATATCCTGAAGTGGAATTTCTATCTGTGCTATCACCTTCCCAATCACTGTCAGTAAATCCAATCAACTCAAGATCAGATTTTTCTTTATAGAAGATCCCATGTGTCCTTGTTCCCTGAACAA
>LPNX010573332.1:187388-223545 GCA_001517045.1 Pseudotsuga menziesii
CTTTGCACTTCATTGGTGAACCATCAGCAGCAAAATTTGGTCTTATAGACCCACTTACACTGTACTAGTTTTCTCCCTGGGGGAAGATCCAATAGCTCCCATGTGTTGCTCTTCTGGAGTGAGCTGAACTCCTCCTTCATGGATGTTTTCCATCTTGGATATCCTGCTGCTTCTTCATATGTTTGAGGATCAGACTCCACCATCAAATATAATTTTTCAGTAAACATAGGATCCTTCATGCACAGACCACTCTCAAACTGAGATCTAGTCCTCCTTGGGTCATTGGGATCTCCAGCTAGCTCACCTGCTGCATGTAGTGTCTTGGCTGCCCATTTTTGCCTTGTAGGGATGTTAGGGTCTGCAATAAACTCATCTCCATTAGACAAATCAGAATCATCATTTTCAACAAACTCTTTACTTACTTCTTGAGATTCAGGTGGTGAAGAGGCTTCACCAACTTCCACTGCTGCAAGGGGTTCTTCTTCAAACTGAACACACCTTTCAATGAAGGCTTTGTTTGTGCTCAAATTTATCAAATTTTACCCTTTTGAATCTTTATAGTATCCAACAAAAATACACTCTTGGCTTTGGGGCTGCAAAGCCTTCCTCTTCTCTGTCGGGATTCTAGCCCAAGCCTTTGAGCCAAAAATCCTGAAATGGGTCATATCTGGCTTGTGCCCACTCCATGCTTCGAAGGGAGTCATACCATCAAGCTGTTTGTGAGGCACCCTATTTTGGATATAGGCTGCACAGTTGATAGCTTCGGCCCAGTACTTTGGTGGCAAATTTTTGGCCTCCATCATGCATGTTGCCATCTCCTTCAGTGATCCGTTCTTCCTCTCAGCAACACCATTTTGCTGTGGTGTGTAAAGGATAGAATGTTGCATCTGAATAATTGCATCTACAAAATAATTAATAAACTCAGACTTGACATACTCACCACCATTGTGAGATCTGAGGGCCTTGAGTTTCCTTCCAGACTAGTTTTCAACCAAAGCCTTAAAGACTTTGAATAGGCCAAAAACTTCAGACTTGTGTTTCAGGAAGTGAACCCAGCAATACCTGGAAAATTCATCAATGAAAGTCAATGCATATTTGTCCTGACTCATGGACATATGAGGGAATGGGCCAGCAACATCACTGTGGATAAGCTCGAGGGGTGCAGAGGTTTTCTCATGACTAGCTCTCTCAAATTTGTGCTCTAGGTGTTTTCCTAGGATACAACCTTGGCAGACTCCTTTGGAAAATTTTATCTTGGGAAACCTATGACCGTCTCTTTTTCACTAAGATCAGAAAGATACTTGTAATTTAGGTGGCCAAATATTTCATGCCAAATCTTGCTGGCTTCATTAGCATGAATGAGAAGAGCTGAGGGTTTTGAGTAAGGTAGGAAGTGTGAGAACATGTATACCTTTTGAGCATGACTTGCAACTCCTTTTGCAATGACTCTACCAGTTGAAATATCTATGATCTCAACTTCATCGGGGGAGAATATGACCTTCTTAGGAGACCCAGTGTGGGTCATCTGGTACACTGACAGGAGGTTGGAGGCGAGACCAGGCACATATAGCACATTGCTGAACTGACCATGATCAAGATCTATCCTTCCTTTGCCTTTACTTTCAGTGAGAGAGTCATCTCCCAGTACAATATATGGTCCTTTCGACATGTCCAGTGAGGAGAAGGCCTCCTTAGTCGAAACCATGTGTCTTGAAGCTCCAGAATCAATGATAAAACTGGGTGAGCTTGATGTGCCAGCAACTACAGCATGAACTCTCTCTTTGTCATCTGAACTTGATCTTCCTTCTCTCTTCTTTGATCTTTCTGGAAGGGAGATGCCATTCTTCTCCAGGAGTTGGGTCAGCATGTCTATCTACTTTTTCATACAAGAGCTTTTAGAGTGATTTCCCTTATTGCAGTATGCGCACTTGTTCATTTCACCTTTGTTCTTCTTCTTCTGGTAATTCTTCTTGGGACCTTGTTGATCCTCCGAAGGTTGTTTCTTGTCTCTTGCTCAGGTGGATTTTTAGCTTTCTTTTTCCTTTTTGAATCCACCCTCGAATCTCCATCAATCAAAGCTTGATCTTTGGATGGTTTGATGGTGCCCATCATCACCAGCTTGTCTTGTTCTTGTGTGAGAGATTCCATGAAATTTGCAAGGCTAGGCATCTTCCAGGTTCAAGCTATCAGTTTTGTGGCATAGAAGGTCGAAAACAACACTGAATAATCAGGGCCTAGCTTCAAGAGGATGGCCAGTACGATATGATCATCTTTCTTTTCGATACCACACTGTTTCAGCTACAAAACTAGTGCTTTGAACTTGGAGAAATATAGCTGCAGGGATTCAAAGCTATTTGGACTCAGAGAAATCAACTCATTTTCGATTTGATGTCCCCTCATCTCATCTGTCTTTCCAAAAATATCAGCAAGCTTCTCCCATACTTCATTCGATGATGTCAATCCATCAAGATGGAAAAGGAGGTCTCTGGAAATACTCAGACACAGGAGGCCATAAGCCTCATCCCTCCTGTTGTGCCATTTTATCTTCTCTGCAGCTGCATCGGGCTCTGCTTCTGTTGCCATAGTCACCCTATAGAGGCCTTTCGCTCTCAACAGTATCTCCATCTCTTCTTTCCATTCAAATAAATTGAAGGGAGTCAAGATAGTTTTCTGTGATTAATCCATAGCTTAGAAGATCTGTCCCGGCTGTCAGTAGAAGGCTCCCAGTCATTGATGTCAAACCTGCAAAACAATTTTTGAAGGAGAGAAAAAATATACAATGGCTCTGATACCATGTGGAAATTGAACCAGGTGATAGATTAATTTTACTCACAACAATTAACAATTGATCATGCAAAATCACTCACAAAGAGACTGAAAATTGGAGCTGAACACTAAACTGTATTAAATCAGTGTACAATAGCCAACCCTGTAATAACATAGGTTGCTGAATAAATAACATACATCAGGGATTCAAATGCATGAGGAGCAATTCGAATCTAGCATAAAGCAGGCTTACTAAAAATAAGCAAATTCCCCATAGGTGTAAAAAGCTGATCCCAAATTTGTCATGGAGCTCACGAATTGGAAAAAAGGATTAGGCAAGATAAAGAGTGGTGGAATGGCAGCTCGTACATGCTTTTGCATGGAGAAAAGAGAGGAGGATGTGTAGCACAAAAAACTAGTCAACCTCACCTAGTCTAGCTTTTCCTTTTTCCTTAAAACACTGAAAAAGCAGGCAATAAAGCATAAAAAGCAGAAGGGCACCTAGGAGGCCAGGAATAAAGCAGATTTGATTCCTTGGGATTTTCCATGCGCTACATGAGTCAAATGAGGCAATTTTGACCACTATGGATAGGTAAAAGACAACTTGCACAAGGTGGGACACATGAACTAGGCTAATAAGACAGAAATAATTAAATTAATGTCTAAATGGGTAAACTATGGGTTGATTATTCTAACACTCACTAGGGCCGACTTCTCTAGGAGATTTTAATAACCCTAGGGCCCCAGAACTGTGGGGACTTTAACCCTTGAACAATAGGAGGGTTACCCACAATGACTTGACATGACTTGTTTACATTATTGAATCTCTCGATAAGAACATCGGGGCATTACATGACTCAAATACATTATAGACACTTCCCGGAATAAACATTGGGGTACAAGACATAAGATATACAATTGAATACATTTCGAAGTTACAAATACATCAACACTCCCTCTTAACTAGGAAGGTATTCTCTCGACATAATTTATCAGCACAGATCTTCTTCTCTGTATCATCTGGATCATCAATGAGTTCTCGTCATCTTCATCTTCAAGTCATCTTCATATTCAAGGCATATTCATCTTCAATTCATCTTCATTTTCAAGTTATATTCATCTTCAAGTCATCTTCATCTTGATCTGGATCATCACTCGATCTAGATCATCACTGCTGGATCTGGATCATCATCATTGGATTTGGATCATCATCACTAGATCTGGATCATCACTCGAATTGGATCATCACTAGGTCATCATCACGGGTGCTATCTCTTGATTCTTCTCGTCATAGGAATTTCTACAAAGCCAGCCCTTTTTCATGCTGGACGTACATCTATAGAGCCAGTCCTTTTTCATACTGGATGTATCATCACATAGCTACTCCTTTTTCATACTAGATGTGGCATCTACACAGAGCCAATCCTTTTTCATAATTGATGTGTCTTCACATAGCTAGTCCTTTTTCATACTAGATGTGGGACCTACACAGAGCCAATCCTTTTTCATACTAGATGTGTCTTCACAGAGCTAGTCCTTTTTCATACTAGATGTGGGATCCACATAGAGCTAGTCCTTTTTCATACTAGATGTGTCTTCATAGAGACATCCCCTTTTCATGCTGGATGTGGGATCTACACATAGCTAGTCCTTTTTCATACTAGATGTTTCTTCACAAAGCCAACCCTTTTTCATGTTGGATGTGGGATCATCACATACATCTAACAATGGAAGGAACCAATCCTCTCACCATGTCATGGCTCTTATATTTGACCATGGAAGGAACCAATCCTCTCACCATGTCAAAAGGGCACAACACTTACATATGACCATGGAAGGAACCAATCCTCTCACCATGTCAGAAGGGCACATCACGGACTCATCACTTCCTCTTAGGAGGAATATCGATCTGGAGAACACCAAGCTTCTCCCTAAAGTACTCAAACTTCACTCTGGCCAATGGCTTTGTCAACACACCAGCTATCTATTCTTCTGTCGCAACATACTAGATATTCACTCCTCTCTGCACCATATCCCTGATATAGTGATACTTGATCTCGATATGCTTCCACTTGTCATGGAACACCAGGTTCTTCGACAACTTTACACAACTCTGGTTGTCGCAATATATACAAGTAGCATCTAACTGGAGATCAAATAGATTAGATAGTAGCTTCCTTAGCCATACTACCTCACAACTAGCTGAACAAGCTGTGACATACTCTCCTTCAGCTATACTCAGTGCCACATAGGATTGTTTCCTACTAAACCAAGAGATCACACCTGATCCCATACTAAAGCAGCACCCAGAAGTGCTATTCCTATCGATGGCACTGTTTTCCCAATCTGAATCAACATAACCCTCTAGGTTAATCTTCTGATCAGTCTTATACTTGAGCCCATAATCAAATGTACCCTTTAGGTACCTCAGAATATGCTTTGAAGAAATTAAGTCAACATGTCTCGGATCTGTCAGGAACTGGCTCAAGGTGTTTACAGCAAAGAAAATATATGGTCTCGTATTCGTCAGGTACCTCAAGGACCTAATCATCTGACGATACATTGTGGCATCAACCGACTCAGATGAAGCATTACTAAATAGCTTTAGGTTTGATGCCATAGGTGTGGTTAAGGCATTGCAGTCCATCATCCCAAATCTCTTCAAGATCTCTACTGCATAATTCTCTTGTCTGAGGAATATTCCATCCACATTCTACCACACCTCCATACCGAGAAAATAATGCATCATACCCAAGTCCTTCATTTCGAACTCGGTAGCAAGCTTTCTCTTTGTATCAATAATCAATCCATCAATACCTGTTACAAACAAATCATCTACATATAGTAGGAGTATCACTGGATTGCATTTTTCAACCTTGTAGTAAAGGTTGGAATCTGCTTTACTTTTGGTAAAGCCCAAACTAGATAGAAAGCCATCAATTCTGCTATACCATGTCCTAGGTGCCTGTTTAAAACCATACAGGGCTTTCTTCAATTTACACACATGAGTATCCCTGTCATGTGTCTCAAAACCGAGAGGTTTCTCAACATACACTTCCTCTTCCACTACGCCATTCAAGAAAGCAGTCTTGACATCCATCTAGTGTATCTTCCATTTCATCACTGCAGTAAGAGCAAGTACCGATCTGATGGAAGTATATCTAGCTACAGGTGTAAAAGTTTCTTCATAATCTATTCCTTCTTTCTGGGAGAAGCCACGAGCCACGAATATTGCTTTATATTTTTCTATGCTGCCATCTACAGGATACTTGATCTTGTAGATCCATTTGGAAATCACCACAGACTTCCCCATAGGTCTTGGGACAACATCCCAAACATCGTTCTTCATGATCGATTGGTACTCTTCGATCATAGCATCCTTCCATTCTTTCTTTTTTGTCGCTTCTTCATAGTTGGAAGGTTCTTTATCAATTAAATCACACAATAAGGCTACATAAATAGAACAAGACCTAGTTCTTTTCCTTTCTCTGTGTGATTCCTCTGGAGCCCCATATCTTTCTGCACCTTTGATAGCTTCTCATACCCAAGCAGGTTTCCTCTTGTGAGGATTCTTCTCCTGAGGTGGATCTATAGGTTCTTGAGGTTCTTCTATTTCTTGATCTTCTTCTTGATATTATTTATTCATGGTTGTGTCATGAATTATGGGTGCTTATGTTTCTTCAGGTTCTTCAGCAGATCTCTTTTTAGATTTGTTGTAAGCTGAGTCTTCTCAAATGTTACATCCATACTGATGTCAATCTTCTTGAATCCTGGGAAGTATATTCTGTAAGACATCGAGATTTTAAAGTATCCCACAAATATACCCTTCCTTCCTGAAGGATCTAACTTTGACCTCTTTTCTTTCGGAATGTGTATGTACATTGGACACCCAAATATTCCAAGATGGCTGACTTATGGTTTCTTACTGGAAAATACTTCTTTAGGTGTCTTATTCTTGAGTACTCTGTGTGGAGTACGGTTCTGTACATACACCGTTGTTTTGGTAGATTCTTCCTACAGATGCATGGGAAGATCTTGATCATGAATCATGGCCCTTGTAGCTTCCATGATCACTCTATTCTTCCTTTTTGCAACTCCATTATGTTGTGGATTATATGGAGTGGTTAACTCCCTCTTAATCCCCGAATCTTTGCATAATTCTTTGAATTCATTTGATGTGAATTCTCCACCATTATCTGATTGAAAAATCTTGATCTTCTTTTCTGTGTGGTTCTCGATCAAGGCTTTGAATTCCTTGAACTTTCTGAATACTTCATCTTTGTTCTTCATGAAGTCTATCCATGTCTTCCTAGAAAACTCATCAATGAAAGAAACATAGTATACATACTCACTTAATGAACTAGATGATATCGGACCGCATACATCGGAGTGGATGATTTCCAAGATTTCTTTTGCCTTGCTCTCACTACTTGGAAATGTCTTCTTTGTTTTCTTTCCTTTTGCACATCCTTTTCAGACACCATCATGTTTTGTCTACATTTATGGAAGACCTTCAACAACTTTCCTTGCAAGTGGTAGTGCCCTGTAATGCACATGTGCAAGCCTTCTATGCCAAAGTTCATATGGTTCTACTGAGTCATGAACCAAAGCTTGTCTTGGTTGGCCCTTCAATTTGTATAGACCTCCTTCTTGTTCCCCAATCACTATTGCATCATCCAAAGTCTTTCCCTTTGGCCACATAAGAACTTGGACATCTATAAAAGCAACCCTCATTTTTTTGCATCCAATGCAGATATGGAGAGGTTCTTCTTCAGAACTGGTACAAACAATACATTTTTCATCTTCATAGACTTTCCAGAGTCTAGCTTATAGGAGGATTCACCACTACCTTTTATTGGATACTGGTAGTCATCCCAAAGTTTCACCTTGTGAGGTGACTCATGTTCAGATAGTTTCACAAATGATTCTTTGAATCCCATCATATGTTTGGAAGCACCACTATCTATAAGCCAATCATTACTTCCATGTGAGATAGTTCCCATGAGAGCGAAGATCAGCACATATTCTTATCCACTTGAAGAATCATCACTTTCTTGTCTGATTCTCTTTGTTGAAGCTTCATCATCCTCTTTAGCATGAGCATGATGTCTTCTCTTGTTTCCCTTTTTCTTCTTTGAGTTTCCTTTGTTAGGGAAGTATTTGGATATGTGACCTTTCTCATCACATGTGTAACATCTAATAGTAGACAGATATTTTCTAGAGTGTGAAATATTACCTTTGGAGTGATGATGGTCCCTTCTGGTTTTCTTGGTGTGGATTGTGAGAGCTTGATCTTCACTTCCCATATTTTCTTCTCAAGCTGCTATCCAAGCTTCTTCTTGAGAGCATTCTTTCCATAGTCTGCTGAACTTAACTAGATTCTTTCTGGCACAAATCCCTTGAATGAAAGAGTCCCATGCCCTAGGAAGACCATTCAAGGTGGTCATCATAATCTCTGCATTCTCCACTTCTTCATATACTACTTCCATCTATTCCTTAATCTGAGAGACCCTTGTAAAGTAAGAATGGATGGTCTCTACATTCTATATCTTTACATTCTTCAGTTGGTTTCTCAGAGTCATCTTCCAGTTTATGTTCTTCCCTTCAAACAGTTTGGTCAGGGAATCAAACATAGCTTTAGGTGTCATTAGGGAGGACACCTGGGGTATGAGGTGATCCTTGATTGAATCAACAATAATCCTCTTAGCCATGAACAATTTATTCTTGTGTAAGGCCTTAGCCTCATCTCCATATGGAACTGGAATCTCCTTATTGATATAGGAGTCCAACTCATTTTCTTCCAAGACCAGGGGGATCCTATGCTTCTAGGATCGGAAGTTATCAGCTCCCTCAAGCTTTGCATCCATCTTGGTATGATGAGACATATTAACTGAGAACCTTAAATGGAAATACAAAATATGTATATCTTACCAGGTCAAGATGTCGGATCTAGATCTAGAGCTAAATTTCTGCAGTGCTAGTTTAGGAGCAGATTAGGGTTTGACTTCCCCAGATTTCTGTCCAACCAAATGATTTGATCTTGATCTCTAAACTTTGGTTTTGAGGAGGAGATCAATCCAGACCTGGGCTTCCTCAAAAATTCCACTTCTGTGGAAAGCCCTAATTTTCGACAGCAGTGTGGGGTAAAAAACTGAAATAGCTCAAAATCAGATTCTGCTTCGATAGAAAGATGTGCCCTAGGGAGGAGAATCAGCCCAACCTTCTTTTGCTGGAAATTTATGGAGAGAGATCTAAAAAGTAGGAAGCCCTAGTTTCCACAGCTGCATAGTGTCTTCTTCTCAGGTTAGCTTTGATACCATGTTAAATTTTTATCATTTAATCTAGCATTATATTAGGATCTTTAACTGAGAGAATAACAAGCACAATAATCAAACACAAGAGACAATGAACACAAGGTTTTTCCTTGGGGAATTTACCATAAATGGAGAAAACCCTACAACTTCTTTAGAGATAGAATAAGCACCAAAAGTAAAACCCCAAAATAGTAAGATGATCTCCCGACAGTAGTAGCCTCTTTCTTTCTAGCCCCAACAACTTCTTCTTCCTCAGTTATGCGCTACAACTGAGTGTGAGTGAGTGTGTGATAACTAGAGGGGCTCCCTCTCTATTTATACTAATTCCCGACTTGACAATAACTCACTAGGGCTGAATTATCTAGGAGATTCTAATAACCCTAGGGCCTCGAAACTGCGGGGACTTTAACCCTTGAACAATAGGAGGGTTACCCGCAATGACTTGACAAGACTTGTTTACATTATTGAATCTCTCGATAGGAACATCAGGACATGACACGACTCAAATACATTACAGATACTTCCCCGAATAAACATCGGGGTACAAGACATAAGATATACAAGTGAATACATTCCAAAGTTACAAATACATGAACAATGTCGAGCATTTTCCAAACATAATTCCTAGCTCTAAACCTAGTGCAATTCCTAGTGCTATTCTAGACGGTTTTTTTTAGGCTATTTTGGGCGTTATATGGGATGCTTTTTTGGATGATTATTGGGACGTTAATTAGGATGCTAATTGGGACATTAATTGAGATGCTAATTATCATCCAAAATAGTGCCAACTTTTAAATTGGGACGCTAATTGGGATGTTACGTGGGACGACAATTTGGATGCTAATTGGGATGCTAATTGGGGCACTAATGATCCGTCCCAAATAGTGCCAACTTTTAACTAGGGATGCTAATTGGGATGCTAATTGGGACACTAATTAGCGTCCAAAATAGTGCCAGCTTTTAAAAAGGGATGAAAATAACGCCATTAAAAGTGCCATCCCATGGAAAAGCATCTACTTTGTCCAAAAAATGATGAAAAATACACTAAAAGTGATAGTGGACGCTAAAAAGGAAGCTAAAAGAGACAAAGTGTGTACAGGGTTTTGTTGTAGTGAATGCTAGAGAAATAGTGTGATTTATGATGATATTATGTACATTGAATTAACATGACTTACAAAGTGGTGGCTGCAAAGGATATGTTCCAACGATGGAAAGAAATTAGACTAAGCATCGAACGACAATTATAGTCAAATTAGTTTGTATACGTAAATATTTTATAAATTAATTCTTTATCATCTAAATTAAATCTAACCTTGTTTTTTGCTACTCAGGAGACTCGTACCTCACCTTCGACATTTTTTCGTAGGAGGTCAAGTATAAAATATGGTATCATGATATGGAGTTTGTTAACCATAACTAAACAACATGGTTAATATGTAATTGTTATTTCATTCAAATGATTGTGAGGTGAATAAAGTAACCCTTCTGTCTTATTATAGTATTTAGTGAGATTTGCTTATGGAAGTTAGCATTTGAGTGATTGTATTTCGTAGGCTATTTTTTTTTACACAATGATTATGGTTAAGTAATCAATGAGTTTAACTTTTAATTGGTGTGATTTAGCTGTTTAACAGAAGAATTTTTATATTCCGCACCCCAAGAATATGTTCAAGTTTATGCATATGTTACACCTAAACTAAAAGACACATAAGTTGGTCTGCCCCACACATGTATGCATAAAGAATCTAGATGAAGAAGGGGTACATGTTTGTAAATTATATATATCATTGATTCTAAATCCAACAAAAGCCCTCTATAAATATTTTATATAATCAAATTTCTCATAAAAAACCCCTCATTCATTTAGTTCAAATTTGACACCACCAAACACTTGAAGCTATTTCTCCAAAACCCATGAGTGTGGGGGTTAATACTTTTAAAGTTGTGAATTAAAGATTTCGAATGTAAGTTTGCATACCTTAATCAAACTGTATGTTTACATAAATATTTTAAAATCTTTAAATGAATGGACTAACGAGTTGATGGTCAAATTTTATTTGGGTTTTTACAATCTTATTGAGAATGATCTTCTCATGGAAGCACGAGAATTTAGACAATGTAAAATCAATTCTATATTTTTTACATTCATTCTCAAAACCAATGAACCCCATAGTTAAAATGGCAAAATAATATTTAAAATACTTAGAACATGCAAAATGGTAAATTTAAAATACTTAGACGAGTATATATAAAAAACTAATTACTTTAAGAGCAGTATATATATATAGAACAATATGTATATATATACAAAATGTTATGTGACTCCATGATGGATTTTCATGTAACCACGTTGAGGCTGAGAAACCTTGGAAAGGAAATGCACGTGAAGCTGAGAGTATTCGACTTGATTCTCCCGTATCCCCGTCCTTCTATTAATGTGATGTTGCATCGTTAAATGGCAAAGAAATAATGTGGGTCGTTCTTAACAAATCACCACCAATTCATCAAATGGGTAAAGCTTGCTTAACGTGACCGAATAGATAAAACTTTATTTTGAGTAGGATGCCTCAAAATAAGGTCAAATGAATTAAAGTCACATCAATTAAAGATTTGGAGCTATTCCCAAATGAACACCACATGTGTTGTGGCTAAAAATGAGTAATCAATTGTTTAAAGAGAAGAACGCTACTGTCTTGACCTTCGCATGTTTTTGTTTGAAACTTTGATTACGAAGTCGAACATAGTTATGTAATAGCAATATATGAGTGGTAAACGAGATTGTTTGGCTTGGCTTAAATTTACTGAAGTGTTTTATTTAAAGCTTTGACTGCAAGCATTGATGGTTCTTATGGAATGAGTCAAGGAAGAATGTATATATTGGACTTATGCTTTCAACTAAGATATAAAATATAATAAAAAAATATTATTAATTCAAAAAATTGTATTTAGAGAATTAAAATATTGCATATTATTGTTTTATTTTTTTAAATCTTCATTAAAATCATAAACTATATTTTAATATTAAATTTAATTTGAGATATTTATTAAATCTATAAAGATGAGTAGCATGTGCTTAGAGATACCAAACTTTAAATTTTTACTTATTTCCTAAATCAAAGTCTTTATAACTCATATATGCTTTATGAATTTTGACATGCAACCAAAAAACAAATTGTAAAGGATTTTGTTGTCCATTTATATTTACAAAAAGTAGTAATATTATTATTTAATATGTCAAAACTCCATTTAATGAAAGGTTTATTCTTGTAAGTTTTTGGAAAAGTTAACAATCAATTTGTGTGCACTTAAAATAATTTAGTTAACAAAAAATGCATTGGGACACCACACCTTTTCTAATTTATGTTGGATATATATATATATATATNTCGGCTTCGCCTGACCGCAGAGGCCATCCGGGCTCTCTTCAAGAAAGGGTGTGCTGGTTCACCAGGCGGCTTGGCCCCCCTGGGCGATTCCATGGCGGAGACGGGCCCTTCGGGTCCCATTGTTGACGGTGGGGCTGTTTCAGTCGAGATAGAGAAGCAGGCTGGTTTGTCCAGTGACCAGAAGCATGGGGTGGGTGGTTGTTTGCCGAAATCCCCCACCATTACAGCGATATATATCAGATCAGAGAAGCTAAGGGGCACGATCGAGCTCTGGAAGGAGAAAGCATTGATTAGGAAGTTTGTTGGGATTTGGCCCAAGGAAAAGGATATGGTCAAATGGATTAGCAGTGTGTGGAACCCTAAAGGCCACTATGATCTGCAGCTAAGATCCAAAGGTTTTTTCACTATTATTTTCTTTAACCAGGAGGACCATGATCGCATCTTGGAAGGCGGCCCGTATTTCTTTTTCTCAGCAGGCCTTTATCTTCGCTCGTGGAAGGAAAGATTCAACCCCGAAACAGAAGACATGACTGTTTCCCCTGTCTAGATTCGCCTCTTTTCTCTAGCTAGGGAATACTGGTATATGGAAACCTTGAAGGACATAGAAAATACTCTAGGGGAATTTATTAAGGTCGTCGAGCAAACTAAAGCCCAGAGGTACACTTCTTTTGCTAGGATCTGTGTCTACCTAGATCTCTCCAAGGAGCTGCGAGAAGCCATAAGCCTTAACTAGGAAGATAAAGAATGGATCCAACCCATAGACTATCAGCAGATACCCTTTTGGTGTAGGCACTGCCATCAGTACGACCACTTAGGAAGGAACTTCTCTCGCTGATCATCAACCGATGAGAGCTGTGAATAATGATGGTTTCACCCAAGTCAAGAACTGCAAAAGAAGCAGGGGCGGTAGGGCATCAAAAGCCAAAAAAGACACGGAGGTGAAGGATAACAAATCCAAAAATGCATTCGTTGTCTTAGGGGATAGAGCAGACGACAAAAAGCCTAAGGATAAGGCATAAGAGGAGAATCCAACCAAGGACACCAGGGCCCCAAAGAGAGAGGGAACCCAACAGATGGAAATAGTTGAAGAAGAAGAGGATGAAGAAATGGAACTAGGTGAACTAGATCTAGATGTGATAGAAGCTGAATGTGGAAAGAAGGGTAAAGGATGTGTCCCTAGAAGGAAAATTGAGCTCCTCTAGGAAGCAATCATTAAGGCTGGGGCTTATCCAAACCTTGGGATAGGCCTAGATCCCCAAAAAGGAAACAAGAGAAAGTTCCAATGGAGGAGCAGCACAGAGGAAGGAAAACAAACAAGAAGCGCATTACAAAAGTAGGAGTTAAGCTCATAGAATCAGGCCATTGATACCCTACGATCAAGGCGGCCTTCTTTGAAGTTTCCAAAGTTTACCAATGAAGCTAATCTCTTGGAATATCAGGGGGTGCAGTAACCCAAGGAAGTGGAGGACTCTCAACAGGAAAATTAAGCAGGAAAATCCAGATATACTCTTTCTTCAGGAAACTAAATGTAGTTATGAAGGAATGGAAAAATCAGAACTAAAATCTAGAAAGGAAACTAGGTCATGGCCCTGGATGCTGCTAGACAATCAGGTCGCATTGCAATTTTTTGGCGCCCCAAGGTGGTGGATCTCACAAAATGGAGCGCCAACAAGTTTTCCCTCATGGATTACTTCCAACACCTTAATTCTAGAATGAAGGGCACTATTGTCAATATTTACGGCCCTAGTAGCTTCCCTAAGAAGCAGGCCTTCATCAATTTCCTTGACTAGACCAAACACCAAGCGGAGGTGGGGCGATGGGTGATGGGAGGGGATTTTAACCTCATTGCCAACCTCGATGAAAAGAAGGTAGGTAAGAGAACTCTGGACAAGTACCAAGGGGCTTTTGGTGTTTTCCAGACTCAAAGCTCTTTTGTGGATATGGAAACAGGAAATGGTTGGTACACTTTGAACAACAAACGTGGGGGTGATCATTTGGTTGCCTCTCGTTTAGATAGATTTTTGGTTTCAAAGAGTATAGTCCATGGTACGGGTGAAATCATGGCTAATGTGCTCCCAGTTGCAAGCTCTGACCAATGGCCTATCGGCCTTAACTGGGATTGGACCTGCTCCACTCTGAGGAAACCATTCTAATTTGAACAGTTCTGGATGGAGCATTAGAACCTCAAAGATATTGTCCATCAGTGGTGGCAGGAGTTGGTCCCCCCCACAGGTACCCCCATGTTCTGCTTCCAGTAGAAACTTAAGATGCTCAAGACCAAAATTCATACCTGGAACAAAGAAGAGTTTGGTAACATTTTCAAGGACAAGAAAATACTTATTTCTAAACTTGAGCTCCTCAATCAGAAAGGGATGATGGATGGATGGGACAAGGATATGTAGAAAAAAGAGAAAGAGCTATGGGGACAACTTGAGCCAAGAGAAAGACAGGAAGGAATTTATTGGAAACAAAAATCCAAGGTCAAATGGTTGCAGGATGGGGAAAAGAACACCATGTTCTTTCATAACTCGGTGATCCAGAACAGGAGCAACTTGAGAATCCAAAAAATCAGGAAAATGGATGGCAGCAGGATTGAAACCAAAGGGGAGATCGAAGCGGAGCTCTCCCACTATTTTTTGGAGATCCTCAATGAAGATGACCATGACAGGGAGAGAGATATAGCTAAAGTCACACGCTTGATTCCTTCTACTGTCATTAGGGAAAATAATGAGATTCTAATCAAACCAGTCCCTCTACAGGAAGTTGAAGAAGCGGTCCATTAGATGGCCATGGGGAAATCTCCTAGTCCAGATGGTTTCACTTCCAATTTCTTCCACCACTTCTGGGATATGGTGAAGGGAGAGGTAGTGGAAATAGTTGAAGAATCAAGACTAAAGAAGGGGGTTTTAAAAGCTTTCAATGTGACGTTCTTATCCCTCATCCCTAAGGAGACGGGTGCCAATATCCCAGACAAGTTCAAGCCTATAGCTCTTTGTAATGTGATATAAAAGATTATCTCCAAAGTTATCGCCAATTGACTGAAGTCCCGTCTCCCCTACTTGATCTGTCTGGAACAATATCGCTTTGTGGAAGGGAGTCAGATCCTGGATAAGGTCATCCTTGTGCATGAATTTCTTCATTCCCTACAAAGCTTGCAGCAGCTAGGTATGTTGACCAAACTTGATATAGAAAAGGCCTATGACAAATTAAATTGGAAATTCATTTGCAGAATGCTGGAAGCCTGTGGTTTTTGCCAAGACTGGGTTGAATGGGTTATGGGTCTATATCCACTCCTTTATTTAGCATCCTTCTGAATGGAGCCCTGAATCGTACCTTCCAACCATCCAAGGGTATAAGGTAGCGTGACCCTCTCTCTCCATTCATCTTCATTCTGATGGAAGAAGGCTTGAGCTTTCTCCTTCAGACCCAGGCGAAGAATGGGGAGTTGAGAGTACTTCATCTTCAAGATAACATGGACCCTCAAACACACCAAAAATTTGTCGATGACATCGTCCTTATGGGGCACCCTTCAGTCCAAGAATTGAGAAGCTTCAAAAAAAGTATGTCGCTCTTTGCCAAGGCCTCGGGTCTTGCAGTAAACCCAACCAAATCCCAAGTCTTCTTCCTTAATACAGCCCTAGCCACTGAAAGGAACATCCTTTGCATCCTGTGTTTTGCAAAGGGTTCCGTTCCTTCAAAATACTTAGGTTTCCCCCTAGGTCTACGAAAACTGAAATGAACCTCTTGGCTTGAACTCCTTGACAAAATGAAACAGAAACCATAAAAATGGACCCTAAGACCTCTAAACCTCCCTAGTAGGCTTGTCCTGTTAAAATTGATGTTACAGGTGATGTCCATATACCTGTTCCTAGTCCTCTCTGCCCCTAAGTCCATTCTCCATGAAATCCGAAGCATTCAACATAATTTTCTGTGGGGTGGTCGTGTGGATAAGGCCAAATTTGCCTTGGTTAGCTAGGGCAGTATCTGCCATCCCAAGTTGAAGGGGGGGCTAGGTCTAAGAGACCTAAAAATTATGGCTGAAATCCAAGGTGCAAAATTCTGGTGGAGGTGGGTCACCCACACATCCGAACCATGGGCTAGATTATTGCACATCAAATATGGACGTGACAGGCCCTTATCCCAGTTAATTTGCTACAACGAAGATCAGCAGGGATCTCCCATATGGATGAAGGCCAAAGGAGACCAACATCTGGTGCATTAGGCTTACGAAGGGACAAGATGTGCTAAGATGGGGATACCCAGACAAAGGGATGTTTAGCATCAAGGAAGCCTACAACATTAAAATCGGAAATCGAGTTGAGGAAGAGGAAACATGGAAGAAGATATGGACATTGAATTTATGGCCCAAGGTTGGTCTCTCCTTGGCTTGTGGTAAGAGGTTGTATCCTCACCTGTGAGAATCTCCAAAAGTAAGGTGTCCAAGGACCTTCCCAATGCTGCATGTGCTCCCAGGCGAAAGAAACCACGAGCCATCTTCTTAATTGTTTCCCTTTTTCCACAGCCATTTGGGATAAGTGTTAAATTTTCATATGCTTAGCTAAGACATCAGTATTTCATTTCATTTTCATGACAAAAGCATATAAACAGGATCACTGAAAGATAGAAAAGCACAAAAACAAAGATTTATCCTGGGAAAACCCTAAAGGGAAAAACCCAGCAAAAGCTTCCTCAATATAGATGCCCCAAAAAGATAAAAGATAAAACCAACAAGGAGATCAAAGCCTGATCCTCCTCCTTCTCCAGCTACTTCTCTTCTCCACTAATGCGCTACACAAGTGAGAGTGTGTGTGTCACAAATGAGGAGCACTACACCTCTATTTATATTCATCCGTTCACTTAAGTTAACTCATTTGACATGTAGGCTCGAGTTACACATGTAGGCTCAAGTAACCACACTGGGGTGCTGATGACCCACCTTTACAATTAGAGGGGACTACATCATGACTCTTATTAGTTCTTCTGATTAGGAGCATCGGGGTACAATGTAATACAAGTGGTTCTCCTAGTAGGACCATCGGGGACCACAAAAAGATACATATAGAATATTCTTCGAAGTTACAATATTTCAACACTCCCCCTTAACGAGAAGGGTATACTACAGCAACATGAACAACAACAAGAGTAGAGATAGGGGACATCATCAACATCAGCAGGGTAACACATCTATAAATCATTGGAAGCTTTTCAACATCATGTAGTCTTCATCTTCAATCTTCAATCTTCATGATCAGCAACATCTTCAGTCTTTGATCACCAACATCTTCAGCATTTTGATCTTTCAATTAGAAACGACATCTTCAACACTTGGACCTTTCGATCAGCAACATCTTCAGCACTTTGACTGTTCGATCAGCAACAACATCTTCAACATTTTGACCTTTCGATCAGCAACATCTTCAGCACTTTGATTTTTCAATCAGCAACAACATCTTCAGCATTTTTTCCTTTCGATGAGAAACATCTTCAGCATTTTGACTTTTCGATCAGCAGCAACATCTTCAGTAATTTGATCTCTCGATCAACAATATCATCATCAACACTTGGCCCTTTTGATCAGTAGCAACATCATCATCATCATATTCTGATCTGTCGATCATAATCATCATCACATTCTGATCTTTCGATCATAAACATCATAATCATACTCTAATCTTTTGATCAGAAACATCATCATACTCTGATCTTTCAATCAGAAACATCATCAACATACTCTGATCTTTTGATCAGAAACATCATCATCATACTCTAATATTTCAATCAGAAACATCATAATCTTAGTGCGTCATCATCATACTCTGATCTTTAGATCAGTATGTCACGTCCCCATGCCTCCGACTGGTGAAGAGGACGCGACTACAAGCTTCAATCACCCGGGATAAGAGCCCCATGAACATATGCATAAACAAAATTGCTGAAACAACATGCTTAAAAAATACTTTGAACTAAAATATGCACATATGCAGTTACTCATCATACACAGCGGAAACCAACAACATTCAGTCATGGATGCATTCAACATGGTCATAACATTCATTAATAGAAATTAACGTTGCAGAAATATAATTGGACAAGATCACTTATCTTATGAAGAATTCGATCCCCAACCAGCTATGTCGCTAGAACATTCCACCCAACCATAGGCCAGCGTGCTCCTTAATCTCTCAGTAGCGCTGCCACCCCCGAGCTGGGCATGATTCTCCAAGGAATAAGGGAACTAGAAGGCTGACACATAGCCAAGCATACACAAGCATAGCCAAGCCAACACAGTTCGGTTTATTAGGCCATCCAGGAGTTGAGAAAAGCTTAATGCTAAGCTGGTGAGCTCATTACAGAGCCAAGAACACCTACACCAGAACTAGCCTGACCTCTGAGACACCCACCCACACCCAACACAAGGAATCAGTCCCTTCTTTGCTACACAGTCCCTCAGGCCCTGCATTCCCTTCCAGTGCTATTCAGGGGTGATGGAGAAGAATCCCATCCCTCTAGCTCTGTCTGTGTGGTTTCCAGCCACTAGGTTTATCAAGCAATACTAAGCCCCCATGCCTGCTCCCTACACAGTCCGAAGACCAACCATTGTACTCAGGAAATTAATCGGCTGATCCAGCCTAAAATAGGGAAGACAATCCCTGAGTCATTCTTGGCCCTATCATGGCCAAAATGATTCTCAAGCAAAATCACAACAGTCTCCAAAATGTAAAGAAGACCACGACAGCCACATTCAACAATAGGGAATAAATCAACAACCTAATCTGAACAATGAAGTCACCGAGCAACTTACACAGTCCGCGGATGGAAAGGAAACCAAGTTCCCGCCATGGGGAAGACCACAGCAAAACTGCAATTCGTGGATGAAAATGCATAGCTTCCAGCTCGCTATGTGAGCCAAAAACCAGGAAAAATACCGGTGCGTGAGAACAGCAGACACGGTCCCTGCGTGAGGATGAATAGCTCACAGCTCACGCATGGATGAACAGGCAACAGAGAGGATGCGAATTGGACGTGCATGAGTGTTCAGCATAGGCATGGAGAGGAGAATGTGTCCGCGGGAGTGAAAACCAGGTAATCCTGTGCATGGAGGAGGTGAACAGACAATCGTGAAGATGCGCAGCAGTGGGAGAGAGTGTGAAGGTTTTTTCCTCATTGTGAAGTCAACCGCTGTGGTGGAGTGTACGTGTGGATGAGGAATGACAATCCTGCCACCCCACTCCAAAAACAATTAACTGCCTCAACCACCAGCAACCATTCTTCAATTAAAGTGGTTGGCCAACAAAGAAAGGGGACACATGGATTTTTCCCTCAATGGCCCAAGGTTTGACAATTTTCCCCACCCTTATCCTTGTGGAATCATGCCCCTTTCTCATTTTAGTTGCCGCGATCATAGCTGGTCGGGTTCATTTAATTAATTATAGATGCATATTTACATGATGACCAACATAATATATGCCGCATGCCCCGATATACCATCTGTGACAAGTTAAAAATCCAAAACATAGCATAACTGATCAATGGCAGGGCCTTGGCCTTTAGCTCCACACCATGATCATTACAGTATATACATCATGTACATTTAATGCGACGGGGTCAAAACTGAGGTGTTACACAGTACGCCATCATCATCATACTCTGATCTTTCGATCAGTACGTCATCATCATACTCTGATCTTTCGATTAGTACATCATCATCATCATACTCTGATCTTTCGATCAGTACGACATCATCATCATCAG
The DNA here is from genome assembly GCA_001517045.1 of Pseudotsuga menziesii. Lineage (NCBI taxonomy): Eukaryota > Viridiplantae > Streptophyta > Pinopsida > Pinales > Pinaceae > Pseudotsuga > Pseudotsuga menziesii. The sequence goes on from LPNX010573332.1 coordinate 207,607, forward strand.
CAACAACCTGTAATCCACAACTCAAAGATAGAAAGTCTTTGTATCATTTTTGGACTTAAATTCCAGGGATGATACAATCCCACCACATTCTCGACAACCGAAGTTACCAGATTGATTACGGGAGAATCGGTCCCTATCACTTTAGGACTAAGTCCAAGGATGATGCAATCCTACCACATTCTTGAGGACCGAAGCCACCGGATTGATTACGGGAGAATCAGTCCCTATCACTTTAGGACTATGTCCAAGGACGATGCAATCCTACCACATTCTCGAGGACCGAAGCCACCGGATTGATTACGGGAGAATCAGTCCCTATCACTTTAGGACTATGTCCAAGGATGATGCAATCCTACCACATTCTCGAGGACCGAAGCCACCCGATTGATTACGGGAGAATCAGTCCCTATCACTTTAGGACTATGTCCAAGGATGATGTAATCCTACCACATTCTCGAGGACCGAAGTCACCAGATTGATTACGGGAGAATCAGTCCCTATCACTTTAGGACGATGTCCAAGGATGATGCAGTCCTACCACATTCTCGAGGACCGAGGTCACTGGATCTATTATGGATAGATGTCTTGGGATGATACAATCCCTCTTCATTCTCAAAGACCAAGGTCTCTGGATCACTTTAGGGCAAGTTCCCAGGGATGATACAATCCCACCACGTTCTCAAGGACCGAGGTCACCAGATCCATTATGGACAGATGTCCTGGGATGATACAATCCCTCTTCATTCTCGAGGACCGAGGTCTCCAGATCACTTTAGCGAAAATTCCCAGGGATGATACAATCCCACTGCAACATCACTACTCCCCCTTTTGAGGAAGTCCTTTCCGAACAACACCAAGCTTGTCTTGAAAGTGTTCGAACTCTACTTGAGGCAGAGGCTTCGTCAGTACATCATCATCCATACCATCATCATCTACATCTTCAGTATCTGAATACTGATCTATCACCATCTGTATCTCCAGTATGTGAATACTAAAAGCATCATCATCTATATCTTCAGTATAGAAATACTGAAAGCATCATCATCTCTATATTTAGTATAGAAATACGGAATCACCATCATCTATATCTACAGTATGTAAATACTGAAATATCATCTATATCTTCAGTATGGGAATACTGAAATCATCATCATCTATATCTTCAGTATGGGAATATTGAAACATCATCATCTCTATATTCAGTATAGAAATACTAAATCACCATCATCTGCATCTACAGTATCATCATCGGCATCTTATCTTGTATGTAGAAATACCGGATTTCTACATGTTACGTCGGAACACAAGGTTCTTTGTCATCACAACTATGTTTATCACATAGAATCATTGTAGTGTCCATCTTCAGGTCAAAGAGACCTGATATCAGCTTCTGAAGCCATATGGCTTCACAACTTAGTAGAACAATCTGCTATGTATTCTACTTCAATCGTGCTAAGATAAACACTGGACTGTTTCCTGCTAAACCATGAACTCATAGCAGACCTCAAACAAAAGCATATACCCAATGTGCTTTTCCTGTCTGAGATACTTCCAGCCCAATCTGCATCTGTGTAGCCATAGAATCTATACTCATGGCTACCATCATAGTATAGACCAAAGTCTATAGTCCCTTTCAGATATCTCATCACATGTTTTACAGCTACTAGGTGAACCCGTCTTGGTTGAAGAAGATATTGACTTAAGGTGTTCACAGCAAGTATTTGATAAGTACATCAATGACCCAATGATCTGTCTGTAGTGAGTCACATCCACTAACTCTAATGAATCATCAGCTAACATATTCAAGTTGGAGTCCATGGGTGTGGCCATGACTTTGCATTCCAACATATTGGATCTCTTCAATATCTCTACCACATACTTTCCCTGGTTGAGAAAGATTCCTTCTGAACTTTGCCATACTTCCAGACCTAGGAAATAATGCATTAACCCAAGGTCTTTCATCTCAAATTCTTCTGCTAGTTTCTTCTTGCTTTCCATGATCTGTTTCTCATTCCCTGTCAAGAATAAGTCATCCACATATAGTAATAGAATGACAAGTACATCTTCTACAACCTTGTAGGAAAGGTTAGGATCAACTTTACTCTTGGCAAAGCCCATGCTCATCAGGAAACTATATATTCTTCCATACCAAGCTCTGGGAGCTTGCTTCAGGCCATAGAGGGCCTTCTTCAACTTGCATACTTGATTCCATCTGTCTTCAACTTCAAATCATCATGACTATTCGATGTAAAACTCTTCCTCAATCATACCATTAAGGAAGTCTTGTCTTTACTTCATCATGGAAGAAACTACCATGATAGTTTTGAAGGAAGTGTACCTTGCTTCCTGGAGTAAGTGTCTCTTTAGAATTGATTCCCTCTTTCTGATAGAAACCTCTAGCCACAACTCTTACCTTACTTCTATCAGCAACATATCTTACCTTGCAAATCCATTTGGAAGATACCACATTCTTGCTTTCTGGTTTGAGTACTATATCCCAAACATCATTCTAGTATCATAACATCTTCTATGAGTTTGTCTTCTCAGGTCATCAACATATCCTAGTCTTCTGCATTGAACCTTGAAGGTTGGAACCCACTTTACTCTTGGTAAAGTCTCAATCCATCACAAAGATATCCATCATGTCGTATGATGTTGAACTCAGATATAATTTTCTGTAGTCACTCCCCCTGAAGTGGAGTATCATATTCCATCTTCATTCTGTATAGGTGGTTCTATGCTTGATATATACTGGTCAATAGAGTATGTCATGTCATAGTCTATTCTTTCTGGGGAGAATCACGAACCTTGCTTTGTACACTTGTTCCATCATATCGTATACATCATTCCCCATGATCAACTGTTATTATTTGATCATAGCTTCTTTCATAGCATTATTTTCTTCATCTTGAGTTATCTCTTGTACCCATGGTGGTCTTCATCCTTCAAGGTGGATCTACCACTCTCTGAAGCTCTTTCTTCCATCATGGTGTCTCTGACCCTGGGAGCTTCAGATTCATGTTTATTGTAGTGAATCTTGAATTGTCATCACTTGTTCTTCGGAACAAGTCTCATCCTTGTTTTCTTGTAGGAGGTTGTTCATGACCTTTTCTATAATTCAAATGCACCAGTTGCATGGTTAGAACTATTTCATAAAACATATGCATAACGACAAATTCTTATGCATCATGCAACTGTTTAGTCAATACAACATTCATCCATATTTCACATAAACTTTCTAGATGCCTTCCATCTCCACCATGACATTATTGAGATTGTGCACTAATCCAATATGTCAGCAAATAGGTTTGATAAGTAGCAATGGAGAGTTGTATAGCACCATGAGCTACTTACCCATCACATGCATATTAGTAGTATACAGTCATTAATGCAAACAATCTATCATGCATAACACATCAATTGAATACAATCAAATGTATAAAAAAACAATATCATGAAATGACAATTGAATACTTATCTTTTATTTGTTTTGTGGGTAGAATCCATCTTGATCATTCTGCTTTATCATCTTCTTCATTCATGGAATCATCATTTCTTATCCAAATGACAAGAATTGAGCTCTTCATATTCCTCATCACTTGAGGGATCTTCTTTCAATGGTGAGAGCTTGATCTTCAATTGCTCCCATCTTCTTCTTCTCTTCTTATGAGTCAAGCTGAAAGCAATTAATTCCTTCTGGCATACATCCTTTGCATGAATCCCATGATCCTGGGAGGCCATTCAAGGTGGCTATCACCACTTCTGCAATGTCCACTTCTTCTTCTACTGCTTCAAGTTGTTCTGCATTCTGGATCTTCACATTCTTCAACTGTTTTCTAAAAGCCATCTTCGGATTTAAGTTGTTATCTTCAAATAACTTGATCAAGGAATCAAACATCTTCGGTGTCTTTAGGGAAGACACTTGTGGTACAAGTTGATCCGTGATTGAATCAACAATGATCTTCTTGGCCTTGATCAAGTTCTTCTTGTGTAAGGCTTTGAGCCTCATCCTCGTATGGAACTGGAACCTCTCTACTTATGTAGGTGTCCAATTCATTTTCTTTAGAGAGATCATATACTTCCACGCTTGGAAGCTGTCAACTTTACCAAGCTTATCATCAAGCCGATGTGATAGATCACTTTGAAATGAGAACCTCAAATGCAAATAGCAAAAGATTAGATCTTACCAATTTGAGGTGCCCGTCCTACTTCCAGAGCTAGCTGATTTAGGGTTTGTCAGAGAAACCCTAATTTTCAAAACTTGGAATATTTAAGATATTATTGGATAGAAAGATATATATCTTCAAATGGAGCTGTCTAATGTACTCCTTTTCTGAAAACAGTGGAGGGAAGCTCCCGGAATAGGAAGCCCTAGTTTTCCAATTTCTTCTGCAGAAATGCCTGTTACTGTTTCTGTGATATCTCCGAAATTACTGCTCCTATGTGTCTTAAATTTCACACTAAGGTAAACTCACATGTCCCTGATCCAACACCATATGTTTCATCAGAATTTGTTTCACCAATTGGGATTTATGATCATTTTCCCACGGTGACCTATTATAGGACTGTTCAGAACAGCGAAGTTGTATGGACTGCCACGTGTCACTGTTTCCTTTTCTGGTTCTGAAATTCAGGCCACAGAATGTAAAGTCTGTGATATTTTTGGAACATCTTCAAGAATTAAATTTGGACCTCTGTAGCCCAAGATATAGGAATGTTCCCCAGGTGTCCTTTTTAGGGATGACATATGGAAGAGGTTAGAACCCTAACTTGGAGGGATCATATCTCCCAAAATATAGCACATCTGAGGCTGAATTTTGGACATAGTGTACATCAGGATGTTATCTTAGGCATTTGAAATTTTTAGTGCTTGAGCCTTCTCCAATATCTGGATATAGTGAATGTACCAAAACTTAGCATTTTTAGTATTTAGGGTTTTTCTAGCACGGGGTCAAACTAGGGTTTGACTTTTTCAGAGTTTCACCCAACCAAAAAAATTGATCTAGGTCTCTAGACTTCAATTTTGATGAGGAGAGAAATACTATGCTGGGCTCACTCAAAAGTTCTTCTCCTGCAAGAAGCCCTAATTTCCCGCACCGAAAACTGAAAATGCTTGGAATCGAATTCCGCTTCGACAGAAAGATGTGCCCTTCAATGGAGAGTCAGCCTAGCCTTCTTTTGCTGATCAATTGTGGAGAGAGAACCAAAAAGTAAGAAGCCCTAGATTCTGTATATGCACAATGTATTCTTTTCAGGGTGGATCTGATACCATGTTAAATTTTCATATGCTTAGCTAAGACATCAGTATTTCATTTCATTTTCATGACAAAAGCATATAAACAGGATCATTGAAAGATAGACAAGCATAAAAACAAAGATTTATCCTGGGAAAACCCTAAAGGGAAAAACCCAGCAAAATCTTCCTCAATATAGATGCCCCAAAAAGATAAAAGATAAAACCAACAAGGAGATCAAAGCCTGATCCTCCTCCTTCTCCAGCTGCTTCTCTTCTCCACTAATGCGCTACACAAGTGAGAGTGTGTGTGTCACAAATGAGGAGCACTACACCTCTATTTATATTCATCCATTCACTTAAGTTAAATCATTTGACATGTAGACTCGAGTTAAATCATGTAGGCTCGAGTTACACATGTAGGCTCAAGTAACCACACTGGGGTGCTGATGACCCACCTTTACAATTAGAGGGGACTACCTCATGACTCTTATTAGTTCTTCCGATTAGGAGCATCGAGGTACAATGTAATACAAGTGGTTCTCCTGGTAGGACCATCGGGGACCACAAAAAGATACATATAGAATATTCTTTGAAGTTACAATATTTCAACAATAAGGGGGCATTGGATTTCGAAGGAGTGACAGGCAGAGAGCTCAACCGGCTAGAACTCTGACGAACTGGAATCATCAAACTTTCAAAAAAAAAATTATTAGGACCATATGTAATTCCTTACTTGGAATGATCATGTGGTGCATTTGGAAGGAAAGGAATGGGAGAATATTTCATGAAAAGCGTAACTGCATCGAGAAGTTCTGGTAGACGGTGAGGGACAGCCTCCTCTCCTCCATTAGAAGTATGTAATGGCACGACAAGGACAAGCTCATTCCTGCAAATGAAGTGCACATTGGGGAATTTTGGGGACTTGAAAAAACTCATATGGATGGGCTTCGTAAGCATGATAGGATCCTTCAACCTTCCAGTCCCAACTCTTGGTCGGCACTACCCCCAAAGGTGTTCAAGCTCAACTTCGACGGGGCCTCTAGGGGAAACCTAGGAGACACGGGCTATGGGGGATTATGCAAAGACTCACAAGGATAGGTGATTTTTGTCTTTTTGGGGGCCATTGGCCTGCATACTAACAATTTCGCTGAGCTCGAAGGTATGATTCAAGAACTGGAATGTCTGGTGCACAGTGACTGCTTCCCTGGTCTAATTGAGGGAGATTCCAACAGCATGATCCAGGTGGTGTGGCGATTAGTGAATGGCCAAGTCAGCGGACAAGTTTCCACTAGATGGAGGCTAGCTAGCCGCCTGGACACTCTCGGTGACATGCTTCACGCGCATTTTGCTGTCTCTTTTAGCCATGTCATAAGGGACGCCAACAAGGCTGCGAACCTCCTTGCGAATGCGAGGGTGGAGGGTGAGATGGCACACGAATGGGGCCCTCTCGAGAACTTCGAAGCCGGTGACTGGGCCCATCATTACTGACATATGGTTGCGTGTGATCTTGAGGGCGGGACACAGATGGCACGCCCGAACGCTACGGTGGATAGAGGTGACAGACGGTGTGAGCACACCATGAAAGGCCCCCATTAATATGCTTGACCGTATCAATTTGGAAAGCGAGCGGATCCATTAGTGGATTTCCTTGGGAATTATATTTCTCGTTGGAGCTGCATACAAAAGGATGGGCAGGGTTGGGAGTGACAGCCGAAACGACGAGACATTCATTTTCGGCAGTGGATCGGCCATGGGAAAGGGTATGAGGGAGATTGTCTCCATCATCGCCATGACATTCTCTAGGTACATCCCAGGACAGATAATTATGTTGCCTTTTCCTTTTTATTGGGTGCCCCTTTGTTTGACTCGCTTTCATCATTCAGGCTCGCTCTCTGTTTCTTAGTTTCGTTGGTTATCCCCGTGGGACTTCTTCCTTGCCTGTGTGTGGCTCACTATCTCCTCCTTAACCTTTGCACTTGCCCTAATTCCCCTCCTATGGAAAATGGACCTGAAACATTTGATGGACAAGGGGAAAGCCCCCGGTGACTCCTCGGCCGAGCAGGGCGCTGCGAAGCACCCTCACAGGGTTACGCGGGTGCAAATCCAAGCTCAAGAAGAGGCCGATTACTTCATAGATCATATTCCTTTGAACATACATCAGGAAGTGGAGGGAAAGGTCGAGGATCTCTAGCATACGGTAAAAAACATGTCTATGGAAGATCTCCACCAGGAGTTGGCGGACTAGGTTCTGGACCCCGACACCACTACGGGGTGCGCAACTGCTTATGATCACCTCCTGATGCAATATTGGGTAAATATGAAAATGGTTGGCCACTCATACATGGAACGGGAAGCTAAACAAGCAGGGGAGGAGGAACCAGTTAAATCCTGGAAGTACCATAATGGTGAATGTCATCTGATCCACCAGAAGTTGGATATCATTTCCTCGAGGCTCGGGGTTGCCTTCTACACTGCTGGAAAAGGTCATGAGGAATCTGCTAGTCCGTGGGATAGTTGTGGAAGGTGTGGTAAAAATCACAATAGTGTCATCTCTCCCTCTCAGCCTGTTGCAGTCCTTCCTTGTGCGGTTTCAGTCCCGGCTCAAGCGATGGTCTCCAGCCTACCCTCGGCCTTTAAGAAAATGGTTTGACTTCCTATGTTTGGTTGTTTCTTCGCAGCTTTTTATACGGCTTGTAAGGCTTAATGTCCATTTCAATATTGTCTCAGCTTGTAATGTTGGCATTCCCGTTGTCGCGTTTTTTGAAAAATTCTGGTCCTACTCAGGGGTTAGCACAATCTCTGGTTTTGAATGTTATGGCCCTCGTGCCCGTTGAAAGTTCGGACCTGGTATCCCCCCTGGGAACCGGTTTTTTGTTGCCCAGGTCCAGCGCAGTGCTATGTCTCAACACGTCAGCTGTCTGATGGACATGCTTTGTATCACTGCTATGTAATGGTTCTCGATTGATGTAATACAATTTCTTTATTTACAAAAAAAAGTTTCGGAACTATTTGTTGAAATTTTTTATCTCATTTTGTACACATGTGTGGAGGTAAACATTTTTTTACTGATTACAAAAATCGAAAACAAAAAATTCCACCTGGTGGTTTGGGACATATATATTTTTTGAAATTTTTTGGTTACTTAATATTTTATGTTATTGATTTTTCTTTGTGTTGAATTGAAGTTATAGACATGGTTTTGTATGTGTAAGTTTGAAAAAAAAAATCATGTTCTAATACTCTTTGGTCGTGGTTTTGTAATTGTAACTAAGTGTAAAAGCATGCCTGTGTAAAGGTTTGTGGTGAGCAGTTGAAATTCAAGGTCCCACCATCAAACATTGTAACATTGTTAATATTATCATGAGATGTTAAGACCATGCATTAATGATTTCATGACGATGTGATTTTAACATGTAGAAATTATGCAAAAGCATACACTACAAGACACAAACATGGAAAAATGTAGAAATGATGCAAAAGCATACACTACAAGGCAAAAATATGCATTGGTAAGACATTAAAAGGACACTATTAGAATGAAAAAATATGTTAAGTGGGATTCTAAAATACTATAAAAAGATGTTGAGATGACATAAAAAAAGACATGCATACATGACGCCTCTTGCTTCCAAATCCATTCCATAAAATAAGTCTTGACTTACTACTTTAGATAGGACTAAACAAATGCATTATGACCTTATGTAATACATTTTATAGCCTAGATGTGAAATATATATTAAGATACTTTCAAGGCCTAATTAAGTTTACTTTTGTTTACATTTACTCATTTTCCATGAGTAGTAGAAGTTAATTACAAAAATAAAAAATAAAAAAATCCTTCACCAAAAAGTATTTATGATCTCTTCTTCTAAATTTTAGCATCGTAAAACCATTCATTTGGTTGCATGTACTTTCCCTATGTGAACATATTCCTTATCCTTGTCTCTTCCACTCATTTGTATCAAATGTCTAGATTCATAACGCAAAATTCTACCACTCTACATAATTGATTGATCACCAAGCCTGACAACTTTATATGTTCATTCTACAACCTAATCTAATATGCTACAAAATCTAAGCAAGGGCATAAATTCATGAAATGCCCAAATTTGTGATAGTTAATTTGCACATTTGAATGAGATTTGTTGATATTCAACCTCCATTCTCTAGATGCAATTCCTAGCTTTAAATAGGATATGGCCTATAAGGTAAACTAGGATTTTTTTCATCCATATTCATACGAATCTTTTCAACTCCTTTAGATTTTCCATTAATAAAATTTAAATCAGCTTCAACATAGTCCCTAAAATACTACCGATGTTGACTAGCATCTCTTGCTCCCCAAACTAAACAACACATAAGCTGGTTTACCTCACACGCGTATGAATAAAGAATCTAGATGAAGAAGGGGTACATGTTTGTAAATTATATATATATCATTGATTCTAAAGCCAACTAGAGCAATTTGGAAGGAGCCCGTATCAGACTCAATTCATGCTCAAACCGATTGGTATGGGACTATAACCATGTTGATGGTTCTGCTATTGCAAACTTGATCTATGACAGTATTGTATTTGCCTCCTCTCCTCCGATTGGATGTCCCCTACTTGCTCTAGTATAGTCTGGTATTATGCCTTTGAAAATAAGCTATTTCATTTGGCTGATTTTAGAAAATAAGATCCTGACCTGGAATAACTTACAGAAACGAGGGTGGATCAGTCTCGGATGCTGTGCTCTCTGTGGCCTGGGTGAAGACAGTGTGCAACACCTCTTTATCCATTTCTCTTTTTGGAAGAATGTCATTGTTTACTTGAGTGATGTATATCACTTTCTCCCTCCATAGTACTCTGACAACCTCAGCTCCTGGACTGCTAATTTCTCCAAGCATTCTGTCATTTGTTTCCTTCCTTTTTATGCATTATGCATTATCTGGAAAGAGAGGAATCGGGTTGTCTTTGATGGGAAAAATCCTTCCCTTATGAATATTTGTTAGCATATCATATATCTCTCTTAATTATATAAGCCTGTTGTTTTAAAGGTGAAAAAACCGAGAGCAATTGGTGCTGGACCTGCTCTCATCCTCCCATATGGATTTTTTGATGGTGTTGCTGCTAGTGGTTTTGGTGGTGCTGGTTTCTGTCTTTTCCTGAATGAGTCCCATTCATTGGAGTTTGCTTTGGGGGCTGGGAATTGCACTAACACAAAAGCAGACTTGATTGCCCTTTGGGCACTTTTGCATGTTACTCAGTCTATGGGCATACCAGAACTGAATATCTTTGGTGAATCTGCAGTCATTATTGGCTGGGCGAAGGGCACATTTTCTTTGAACCCTCCCACCCTCAGTCATTGGTGTTTGGATACAAAAAGACTCATTTCTTGCTTCCACTACCTCTCCTTTAGCCATCTTTTCCATGAATACAATCAGACTGCTGGTCGTCTATCAAAATATGCCCTTTCTTTGGCTCCAGGTTGTGGACTTTTCTCAGAATTTATTGATGGCCATTTGGTCTCTCAGGATAAATTCTAGCACTTTTGAGCTTGGTGCAGAAGCTTTGCTTCTTTATTTATGATGCACCTCTTTGATGTTTTGGAGTGGGTACTTCTTGATAGCGACCCTGCAGCTGATGTATTCATGGAAAATTTTGGACTATTGAGATGGACATCTCTCCATTTGGATTTCGGATATTTACTCGGATTATTCTCTTGCTTGACCTCCCCCTTGGCCAGCCCTTATGAATTGGGACTCATTCTTGGAATAGACTGACCATGAGCAGTTTGCTAACATTATTTGTATGTATCCCTTCAAGGGAAGGCACATTAGATGCCCTTTGATTCAGATTAATGAATATCAAGGACACGCTTTCTTCTTCTTGAAAAAAAATTACATTTGTATTTACATTATTTAATCCATATTTATATAAAAATAGAATTTACATATTTCTACATAAATGTAAAATAAATATTTAAAATTTCAACTAAAAAAATTCAAATTTATTAAATAATTCCAGGTCATTCTAGAATGAGGATAAATGAGGATGAGTTAAAAAATATGAACCCAATTTAAAATGGATAAAGTACCAAAATTAAAATGGATCCATAAATAAAATGTGGAGATGCTATCACACGTTATGCCAAATGCAAAAGATTTTTTTATCTATTCTATCTAGCATTCAACAATAAGAAATAAACGTGATCTTCTGCTTTACAAATGGTAACAATCTCTAAGTATTTTGCAACGTTAAAAACCACGGCGCATGAACAGAGTTTCATTATCTTTGTATCATCTTCACTACTTGTGTTTGAATGATAAGTTGGTGGGATTTACCACGGATAACGAGTTAATTCATCGAGATGCTTGCATCTAAAGATTTCTTGTGGAGAGACTGTAAGACATATTAATTAATGGTATTATTGAATATGCAGCCTACATATTTAGCTTCAAGGTTGAGTCACTGTCTATTGATCATCCCTTTGGCAAATAAAACAATATCCCTTTCTGTGGAAAAGCTCTCATATACCATCTAATCCCATTGGATGGGGCTGGAATAATCAATATAACCCAATTTTGCTGTGACGATCTCTGGTAAATCTGAGCTATCATTACTAGAGGTGCCTACCAGGACAACCGATGTTGCAGACCAGTGGGTGTCTAGTGATTGGGTGGTGTATCCAAATTCCAACTACTGGATGCCTGCATTGACTGGTGTATGAATTTCTTGCGAGAACGAAGAACTGAGCGATGATTTATGGATGTCTAGTTTAGGATTTGGAGAAGGTTGACTGACTAATAACAGGATTTCCTCTGGAATAAGAATTATATCTTGAATGAAATAAGTGGATTTGCTTCACGGTTGGGTTTAGCTCTTCCTAATATAAAAATAGAAGAATACGACTTAACCCGAAACCAAAAACAAAGCAGCCATCCACGATGACATTCAGCTGTTATTCATCTTTAATAAAGTCTACCCAAAAAAATGTGCATACATCAAGAATTTCAAGACCACAAATAGAGAACATGATTTCTGATTTCTTACTAATATAACTGTTTTTTTTGCTACAGAGCCAGACGAATTAAACAAGATTTTTAGTGATATGTATTTTATAATGGTTCTTCAAGATCAACATTGACTCTACATAAGTAGTAAATAATTTACCTCGGTAGATCACAAGAAACCAAAGAAGATGCAACCCAAAAGAAGATCTGGTGCTAAATCTGACATAACCAAATCCATATAGCTTATACTCCATAATATCGTTGTTTATTAATGTCTTCTTCGTACTTCTACCTTTCCTGGGCATTATTTCTGGATCTTTGTCACGATGTCAGAGCTCTTCTCCTTCTACTAGAGAGATCACAACATATTAGAATGTTGCAGGTTTGACAGAATATGCAAGATCACAACATAACAGAATGTGAGAGATCACATCATAAGGAGTAGGAGCAGAGGTCTGCAATCTTCCACGGGACATCAATTTGCAGACAGGGGAGATGCAGAGCATTGAGAGCTCAATGGGGAGGTTCGCAGAGACACGAGAGGATACTCGGGTGGTTTGAATCGGGAGGGTAGGTTCACATTTACCAACAACATATCCAAGCAAATGGACATTCACCAACAACATAGAATAGGTGCAATATGAAATAAAAAATAATGAAAACAAATATGTAATATGTTAAAAATTAACCAACTTGATCAAACACATGATTTTCATGTTACCAACTATTTTTTTTGGGTTATCCAAGCAAATGTAAATGAGAGCATGGACATTCACCAACAGCATTGAATGGCCTTCTATGCCTTCCCAGCAGTGAATGATTGTGCAGTTGGAAAATATGTTCCGGCTACAATTGAATGGCAAATTGAGGAGTTGTGATCTACATAGCCATTCATTTACTGACATAAGTTAACTATTCATTTATTTAGATAAATTATTTACATGAATTTGAAGCCATTAAAAGAGAGAAAAGAATGAACTTTGAAATGCCGATCATAGTTCTGTGAGATCAAAGCCGAAAGCATAATCCCTCTATTTAGATTGTAAAACAGAAAATGGTGAACATGGATCTGGTAAATAAAGGGATTGGTGTGTCAAGGTGAACATTAACTCTTTGCACTTTTCTCAAAACCAGTGAGCATGATATAGTTACAAGAGTAGAGTAGTGGATCAGGATATGAATACAAGTATGGAAGCTCGGCTATCGAAGGAGGAATTGAAGACTACATTGGTCTCATTTAAAAAAATAAAAGTCCAAGGTTGGACAGACTGGTCGATGGTAAAATTTTATTTAGATCTTTACCATCTTATTGAGGATGATCTTCTCCTCAAGTAGGAGAATTCGGACAATGCAAAATCTATCCTATATCTTTTACATTGATTCTCAAAACCAATAAACCCCATAGTTCGAACTGCAAAATTATATTTAAAATATTTAAAATACTTAATAAAACTAAATAAATTAAAACAATATATTTTTCATCATTTCCACTTTAAAAATGACATAAAAAATAAATACTTACAAAATAAAATTTGAAAGAATAAATAATCTGGTACTGTACTGTTCATACATCACAGTTTGTGTCTGTCCCAAAGAAAATGCTATTCATTATACTATCCATGTATAATACTAGAAACATAGTACTATTCGTTATACTATCCATGTATAATATTAGAAACATAAACAGAAGAAAAAAAATGACTGGAGATACAGACGCCTAGCCTGCAAATTGACTGTCTAGCGCTGCAATTCACTACTGAATATCAGAATAGATTCAAATATTAGATAGTAATATCTTCCTTGATGGTGTCAAGCTTCGGTCTCCAGCGTTGGCCTCTCGACGATACCAACTTCTCATAAGCTTTCTCCAATTCTGGAGTATTACACAGCCTGCCGATCTCCTTACCTGCATCAACTTTGAGCCTCCCGTCTTCCATAAGCTTTCTAACGAATTCTGTGGACACTCTGATCCGACTGCCTTGGCCCTCGTCGTTTTTCTCTATCTCAAACGGCTCGCAGAGAGCAGAGGCACGTTCGATTCTGCGAAGAGAGGTTGATAAGTTTTCAGAAGGTGGTGATATTAAGGAAGCCAGCAAAACAAGCGTTAAGGGTGCCCTGAAAATTTTCTCCCGCATCACGAAATACGTGTTGCCTACCTTAAGTTCTTGGTCGGGCGAAATGGCTGTAATTATCTGCCCGATGTACAACGTTTCAGAGTGGCAGACTGAATGTTCGGCGAATTTTTCCAGGATTTTTCCGACTGTTACCGGTTTGTCAAGCAGTTCAACGTTTCCATCTGGGTGAACCAGCTGGATAGTTTTATCCCTCTTGTTTTTCTTCTTGAAATACAACGCCATGAAACACTTGGCCATATCTTTTCTTTCGTTTTGAAAAATAAAGTGATGGAAATGCAAGAATCAAGAGGCTGTGTTATTTATAGATTGAATTCGTGGGTGAAGGAATTGAGCAAAAATAGTACAGCTATTTTTGTTTGACCATGACAGCTATTTATTTGCATTTTGAATGGACTCGCTGGTGGACTTTCATGTAACCCCGCTGCCGCTGAGGTTGAGCAACCTTGGAAAGGAAATGCACCTGAGGCTGAGAGAATCAGACTTTTTGAGGCGAAAATTGATGGTGCTTTGTACAGAAGCGGACCGACATTATTTCTTTGCCAATTAACGATGCAACATCACATTAATAGAAGCACGGGGATACAGCTATAACCAAGTCGGATACTCTCAGCCTGACGTGCATTTCCTTTCCGAGATTGCTCAGCCTCAGCGGGGTTACATGGAAATCCACCAGCTAGTCGCACAAAATAGCTTGACGTTTCATTTCCAAAGGATAGCCAAGTCGAATACTCTCGTAGCTTCACGTTCATTTCCTTCCCAAGGTTGGTCAGCCTCACGTGCATTTGCTTTCCAAAGGTTGCTCTGCCTCCGCGATCCTCAAAGGAGTGAGCTAGCTGTGGAGCAAAACTCCCTCCACAGCTAGCTCACTCCATCATGAAATGGTTAAAGCTGGCTTAAGGTCACCAAATAGGTAAAACTTGATTTTTTTTGTAGGATTCGTCAAAATAAGGTCAAATGACTTAATGTGACATTGATTCAAGGTCAAAAAGGTAAAACTTATGCTTGCAACTAAGATTTAATTATAATAAAAATTTATTATTAATTCAAAATATGTAGTTAGAGAGTTAAAATACTTTAAGAGGAAATTACATAGAGTAATATGTTGTTTAAAAAAAATTAAAAAAATTGGATAATAAAATTATAAATTTTATTTTAATATCACTTAATTTTGAGATATACATTGAACCTATAAAGATGAATAACACTAAAGAGTGACAATGAAACTTTAAATTTTTACTTATTTATTAAATCAAAGTCTATATGCTTTATGAATTTGATATGCCACAAATAAAACAAATGGTAGAGAATTTTGTTTTGTTGTCTTTTCATTTATATTTAAAAAATTAAAAATATTATAATTTAATATATCAAAACTCTATTTAATGGAAGGTTTATTCTTATAAATTTTAGTAAAAGTTAACAAGTAGTTTGTGTGCACTTAAAATAATTTAGTTATATATATAATCTAAAAAAATACATAGAGGCACCACACCTTTCTTAATTTATGTTGGATATATATATATATATATATATATATATATATATATATATATATATGAGTGGGCCTAATAGTT